>JANIJG010013541.1:79140-100164 GCA_024611175.1 Megaceryle torquata | reverse complement strand
AGTGCACTCTCAACTCCCCTGCCCAGCAAAACCGTACTGGGTAAAGGAGCAGTATCCAAACCAAAGGCTGCTGCACTTTTATTAGTTGAACAGTTTTTCTTGGATAGGACCGCATATTGGGAAAAGGAACAGTGCAGCCACCATACAGAAGTTTATTATGAGAGACTCAAACAAGTACTTACTCAATTCTGTCTTAACTTCTTTGTGCAGCTAGACCCAGTGAGACTGGTTAACAGCAAGACATGTCAACTCCCCCTCTCGCCGGGGCGGGCATGCCGCCTGGTGCTTTCTCAGGGACACAGGCTCAAGCAGCTAGGGAGGTAAATACAGCTTCTCTCTGTCGAATTGGCCAAGAGACTGTTCAGGACATTGTGTTTCGAACCATGGAAATCTTCCAGTTACTGAGGAACATGCAGGTGAGAAAGAACTTTCTTTCTATGGTCCTATGTTTTTACCACCAACTGCCAGTATATGTAAGCACAGGAGGTGGCTTAGAACATGTAAATACATTACTTGATCAAACTGCTTTGGAAAGGGGGATTGATTGGAGAAGTGAATACTACTCATAATTTATCTGCTTACTCCCTTACATTAAGTGAAGATGGAGAACATTCAGAAATGCTGAATTCTTCTCTCCCCTGCAATAAATATACTCTAAATACATTTAATATCTGTATTTTCCTTGATGAATAGTGATTTATGTTTCTATGCTAGTTATGTTTCTCTGTTCTTTTTAAAATTAGGCAAGTAATCATAGAGAAATTTCAATTGATCTTTTCCTGTAACATTTTTAACCTAGACCTTTTTTAAAAGACATTTCTTTTTGTTATTAAAGTGGACATAATCCTTATTTGTGGCTACTTACTGAGAAAAAGTATAAGCTTTTGTTGTGTTTCTCTGCTGAGCGTAGAAGATAAATAATCACTCCCATTCTCTCTGTATTTTCATGACTCTGGAAGTTGCATTCTGTAGTTAATCTTAGGTGTATAAATGTATATGTATCTTAGGTATATGTACTTAGAGTTTGCTAACTGTGAGTTTACTTAGATTGTATCTCTGAATTGTGTCCTGGGGTTGAGATACAGTATAATACTGAGTGATACTCAGGTAAGAACAGTGTCATGCTTAAGCATCTTGAAGACATCTGCTGAAAAGAGTTACAGAGGGACAATGGACAAATTGTACAATACATGAAGCTGTTTGACAGCAGTGATTCGGCACATCAGATAAGCAGACAGAAATACAGAATTTTGCTGATAAAGAAAATAGAAATTTCAGTGATTTCTGAGGTGATGGTGTGATTGTCTTGTTTTGAAATGTACAAAAACATCTCCAATTTATTTTAGTTATGTCATGTGACAGAGACTTTAACATATTATTTTTAATGTTTCGGGGTTTTGGTTCTTTTAAGTTACCAAATGGTGTTACTTATCATACTGGAACATATCAAGACAGACTGGGAAAGCTGCAGGAACATCTTCGTCAGCTATCAATACTCTTCAGAAAACTGAGATTAGTCTATGACAAATGCAATGAAAACTGTGCTGGGCTTGATCCTGTTCCCATAGAAGTAAGTATCTTTATTCATCTATAAATTACAACTCAGAATAACTATCCTCTGCTTAGCACATAATCCATGCTCCTGAGTTGCAGGAGACTCATAACAAGTTTTAAATGAGACTGTAAGTATTCGTTTGATTAAATTCTGTTTATTATTTGGAGCTGTTTGAAAGGCTGTGAAACTTTCATGTTATCAGCAATTCTTACCAACTGGGAGGAATCCAATTTTGAAATCAAATGTCATTTAACATTTTAGCCTTTTTCTTCAGTCTTCTTGGTACATTCAGCAGTTTGTTTCCCCAAGGAAAAAAGGGGTCAGGGCAACTTTTCTTTTCTAAGGCAGTTGTTATGGTGGGAAGAAGCCTGCTCTAAGCTCTCATCTACCAGCCTGGCTCCTGAATAATAAGCATTATTCTCTTGCTCTGGCAATTAGTCTGTGCCTCCCTAGTTCTCTCACTCGCATCAACCAAATCTAAATATGCAGTGGTGCTGGAAAAGTTAACAGCATAAGACTTCCAGTAAGGAGGACTGGCTGAAGCTTTATCTAATAAAAATGTTATTCTTAGTAAAATCAAAAGTTCATTTTCCCCCCTCATAAGTCATTTGTAATTCCTAGTAGTACTCTTAAAGCCTTTTTTTGTCTTATGATCTGAGTTATTACTGCTGTATATTAGCCAGAGCTGTGAAGTTGTTTAATTACTGACCTCTGGATCCTGAGGCAACTTTATTAATGGACTTCTGATTGTCCATTGAGTTTTAATGATTTAATCATATTTTATACTTAAGTCTCTTCACTGAATAGGAGTAAAGAAATGAAGGAGTCCATTCTGTATAGTCCATTCTAGACTACTGATCTACTTCTGTCAGCAGTCACTGCCCTATGTTTCAGAGAAAGGTATGTGGCAACCTTACAGCAAGCAAGGGAGTAAGATAACTTTCCCATTAAAAAACAACAACAACAAAGAAGAAAAAAACCAAAAACAAACAAACAAAAAAACCCCCACAAAACAAACAAACAAACAAACAAAAACAACAACAAAAAAACCCCTTTTGTCATGGTTTGTTGACTTATGTGAAATAGCCAAATATTTCTGTCCCCATTAAAAGCTTTTGATGTGCCTTGTTTTCATGTATAGTTGGGATGAGGTGGGGATGGTATTTTTTTTTTTTCCTCCATTTTTTTCCTGTCACCAGGATGAAAAAGTATCTCCATAGGGAAAATGAGTAGTTCCTTTGAGCTTTTTATAATGCAAGATGCCACTGATACTTTATGCACAGCAGAGTTTTTTAATGAATTCTTTCATCTACATAGTCTTTGCTGTTCTGAAGTAAATACAATGCTTGCCTCCTCATGTTTTATTAGTTAGGTTGACTGAATGAGAGTGGCACACCAGTCCTCTTGGATCAGTTTTCTTAAACTCTTATTCCAATTTTTCAATAATACTCTCAATCATACTATTGTAATGACTGACATTCTAACTATGTCTTTAAAGAACATCAACAAACCTTTTTTTTTACATTGTGAAGAGAAGTCAGTACCTACTAATGTTCCTCAGTCTATTATTATTGATATAAACATTTTTATAATTTTTCATTAAGATGTACTACCAGTGAAATAGGTGTTCTTACAAACTTTCTGTTAACCAACAAAGCAAGGCATGAAATAATTGTAAAGTAGATGTGGCTAAAAGGTTCTTTAATTGATTACATTTCCTGCTTCATTTGCATGGTAGATGTAGTTCTTTGCTATGGGAGGTTTTCAAAGGAAATATTCTACTTTGAGTGGTACTTTTTTTTTCTATCAGAGAGGAGGAGTTTTTTCCAAGACCATTTATCAGCCACATTACTTCTTTATGGTATGCAAATGTAGGAAGTTGATAACCTTTCCTATGTTTTAATGACTGAGTTTAGTGTGGCAGTTTTTGTCCATTTTGATGAGCTTAAAAAGAATGTCCTCAAATTTTTATATAGAAAGTAATTAAATTTTCAGTGGGTTAAATCAAAGTAACTTCTATCAGAATGCTGAAGGATGATGCTGAAGGATGCTGCTGAATTTTTCACCCTAATGAAAGTAACAAGTCAATACACATGCAATGAGCAACTTGCTTCCAGACTTTTAAACTATTGTCTTGCTCATTTGCATCAATTACCAGTCTCTCATTTGTCTGTAATGTGTATGTGAACAAGGATGTAATTTTACTATCAACTTTAGCTTTTCTTAGTTCAGGACTGAAAAATCAACAACAGACTATAGACTTTGTGGGTGTATGTTGTGTATAAAATGTTACAGCTTGCAATTATTTTTTACTAAGATGTTAGTAGCTTGGGAGTGTTCTGACACAGAAGCATGTATTTATATTGTATCTAATGTATCTACTGAATTTATTTTTTGGGTTGGTTTGTTTGTTTTGAAGGGAGCATACATTAATATTTATTCAGAAATTCTTTATCAAAGATTTTTGACTTTGTAGAAGCTTACATAAAACACATAGCACACTATGTGCCTGAGGAGATCAGAGTGGGAAATTCTTATGGAAAAACTCCAATTAGGTAACTGTGGGCCTGGCTGCAAGAACAGCCAAACAGAGGGCCACTAAAATAGTAAGTTGTATTAGGATATTAACCAAGTAGCTATGTAAAGCCAGTCACAACTGTGCTTACTATATCACTGAAATAATTTGTAATAATGTTAACTTCATGTTTGTGGTATTTCATAGTGTGGAATAGTAAATCTGCAGAGTTCAATAATACAAGTATTATCTGTGACAAACATCTTAAAATGTAGAGTTTGAGTTCTTCCTGCAGTTGTGAAATGGCTTAGGTCTATGCTTGGTAATATGTGGGCTTGTGTCTTTTTGAAGCATGTTGTTTTTCTGGAGAAGCAGCTGAGGGTCATTACAAGTCCTTTGGGTTTGTGGTGATGGAAGTAAGCTCATCTCTAGTTCCTCTGAGGAAGTTTGAACCTTTGGAGAAAATGGTGGCATCTTATGTATCTTCTGGTTTGGTTTCTTTTTTCTTCTTTTTTTTTTCTTTTTCTTTTTTTTTTCCTAAAGCTAATGTTTCTTGTCCTCACAGCAACTTATTCCTTATGTTGAAGAAGATGGCTCCAAACACGATGATCGTGGTGTGGCAAGTCAGCTTCGCTTTGCTAGTGAAGAGAGAAGGGAAATCATGGAAGTAAATAAGGTAATAGAGTTTAAATTAATTTGCATAAAACTAAAAATGTCAGTGTGTCATTACAAAGTTTGTATTTCTAGCTAAATGACACACTTAGTAAATTTCTGTACTAAATGCAGTATGTGTGATGTCTACCATGAAACTTGGTAATAAATACTTCTTTCATGTAACTATTTCAGAATTACCTTTTAGTAAGCAATTTGTTTATTTGGTTTGGTTTAGCTCTAGCTGTAGAGTTTAAGCACAATTTTAATTTGTGCCTCCTTTTAAATAGACATAACATTTTTCTGAATATGGTATATTCTGTTTATGCTTAACCCACTAGATATCAGCAGAACTGATTGAGGTAAGGTGGCTGTTGAACTTACTTGTCTTCAAAACTTATCTTAGGTGTTAAATGAGTATGGAACATCAGATGTGTAAGTATTACTGCAGTGATGTGAGCTTGTAAAGTATTTTCAGGGCTGCCTTCTGTATTTTGACAGTTTGAGAGAAAACTATTCCTTTTGTTAAGTGTGGCATTTATTTGATCTTGACACATTCAGAAAAAAAATGTGCTATGTATGATAAAGATGCTGTTAAATTTCAGATTGAGTGGCAGTGTGCAGTTCAGTACAATTACTAAAGATGGATTTGAGTGTAAAAATAAATATGCCATAGTAAGTACTAATATAACATTGAAAGTATGTAGTTTTACCAGACCACAATTTTGATCATTGTTTCTTCAATCTGTAAAATACAGAGATAGGAATAATTAAATATTTCTGTAGCTGTAATATCTGTAAAAAGCTTAGTAAAAAGGAGGCAAAATCTACAAAAATAACTGAACGATGCTAATAAATGAATAAAATATTTCTTTATGGAATGAATAATTGGTGGATTTTCAGCTTTTAAAATATTTCCAGTATTTTGTCTTCAACAATCAGGTGTAGTGAATTTTTCATAACCCATTTATAGAGAAAAATGTGTGCCTATTGTAAAGGAGAAAACGACTATGTGAATTTAGAGAAAAGCAGTTGTCAGCTTTCCTGTTGTATTCTTTCTTTACAGTGCTGATGTAGCAGGTTTGTATATATTATAATGTATATAATGTTGTACTGTGAATTTATGCACATTTATTTGCAATCTTTTAAGTATTTTAATATGCTTAACTGTCCATATTTGCTGGTTTTTTAATAGTTCTAAAACACTATTTTGCCCTTTTTGTTGTACGTTTATGCTAATATGTTTTTAAAGCTCCTTGGTGTGATCTTGTGAAAAGAACTTCATAAATGTTTATGATGAATTCTGAACCTTGAAAGGGATGGTGGTGTTACAGGACCATTGGTAGCAAATTGGTAATTAAGAAAGTATTAAAATCTGAAATCCTGTATTTACACTTAAATGCCTACACCTAATTTTCAGATTTTTCCACAGTAAATTTTAACAATATAGTTAAACTTCCTCTAATACTCTAGTGGAAAAATATTTAGTATCTGCTGCCAAAGAAATTTAAACTTCTTGGTTTTGAAAGTCCACCAATTTTTGTTTTCTTTTGTCTTTTCTTTTTGTCTCCCTCCAGCTGTATAAGCACATCCAGTACCACTTTCAAATTTTAATACATTACAGAGTAGGAAATGTTTTGTTTTTTTAATGACTAGAAATGAAGAAGTTCTTATTTTTCCAAATAAAAAAAATTACTAGAATCAGGTTGGTTAGTCTCATTTCTGGCACTGGCTGCTGGGCCCAAATAACACACTCTGGTTCTTAGCTGGCACTCCTGGCATCTTTTCCATCCTCTGTAGCATGTAGTGCCCACCTTCAACTTACTTTTTCTTTATTTTAGCAAAATTTCAGTAATACAAAATGTAGATGAAAATGCTGTGGCAGGAAAACCAGCATGACAGATAAAGCAGCTTTTTATATTCTTGACCCAATATCTTTTCTTCCTTCAGCTGATTGTCCTGCTCACTCCTAGTCCTTTTTGCTGTGGTAGGCAGTATTTTTCCAGTTTTGCATGTTACTGGTACTAAAAAAGCATTATTGCAATAACCCAGTACTTGGACACTATGGAGACATTTGAATTCTTAGACCTTTCGTGGGTGCCTTAATTTTGCCCAGCTTGCTGTAATATCCCACACAGTCTGAGCTGATGTTTTTAGTAGCTCTGGATGTATGTGAAAGACACTAACTGCCCTGCAATGTGGGGCGGAGCCAAAACTGGTACATCATATAAACCTTGGGATCATATATTCTTACACAAAAACGACCCTCCTTCCAGGAACCATTGACTTGAAACGTAGCAGCTCTGCTTTGCTGCCCAAATGTCTGGGAAGGGAGCATCCTTAGTAGAGGAGAGGACTGTCACGTACTTCCTAGACTCATCATCTCACTCGGGGGCAGGAGAGCTTGATGTAGCAGAGTTCCTAAATACTGCAGTAGCTTTTGATGTTGATTTACTCTATAGTGGCATTTTTTGGTCTTAGTTATTTATTCTGCTATATTACACTTACCTTTTAAGTCAGAAAGTTTAATGCATTCACCTTGGCTAAGAAGTAATTGTCCATTAAATTAAAATATAGGCCATTTTACAAGATAATGAATTTCTGTGCTAGCAATTCAGTAATATTTAGCAACTGTAGACTTAAATAAAACCTGTTAAGCTTAAAAACAAAGGAGATTTTTGCCAGCACTAAGAAGAGTACAGTATTATTGTAAAATAACCCAACCATTATCTGAACAATGCCTACCTCTTCCTTTTGTACTAAAAATTCTTTTCGGCAGTTCCGCAAAATGTTGCTTATTCCTTTTTATCTGTATTTGCTTTCTGGTGTTGTAAATTTGAGGGGGTTGAATCTTCTCTGGAATAAATACTTTACTGTCAGAATTTACTCAGAATCAGTTCAGCATTTGCATTGGTCTACTAATACAAGCCCTTTTCCAGTTTTCAATGAACATAATTACTATTTGCAGCAACTGGAAGTTGTTACTAAAATTTAATTGCTTGTCTTCATGTATTTTGAATCTTTAATGTTCTGTCTACAAGGTTTTTTTATCTTCTAAGTATATCATCATCTGGAATATTTTCAAGATGTCAGGCTCGCCTTGGGTCCATGGTCTAGTAGTACAATTGACAGGATTTACAACAGAAAATATCAAGTCATAGACTGAGAACACTTTAATCTGTGTTGCTGCCTTATCAGCAGTTTTCTTTACTGCTTGTTTTTAGAAGTGGAACAAGTACAGCTTAGGTTTTTTTAGATGCTGTAGGTCTGGTTTCAAGTAAAGCACTGAGGAAAACCTTCGCATAATTAGTAGTCTCAACACATTTGGGTGAAAATGAAATTAAGTACAATAGCATTAGGACATTCCAGGTGACCCTTTAGAAAGCATGTTTGATATTCTTAATTCATCTTTATTAGCTGCTTAATAGAGATCTTGCTAAGAGAAGTCTTGAGTATTGCGAAAAAGTCCACTGCTGACTTGTATTCAGCTTGTCAGGAAATTTCAAAAAGGATCTTAGGTCCTTTTCTGCAAATCTGATTTCTGCTCAGCTCTCTGCCTGTGCTGGTGTGTGAGTTTATTCTGTTTTCAGATATAGGGTGTTGCTTTAATTGAAGTTCCTGAGATAGGTATTGGCCTGCCTTTTCCAGCTGTTGAGGTCCCTCTCAATTGTGCATCCTACTACTGAGCATATCGACCACTTCCCCCAATTTGGTATTGTCCACAAATTTGGTACTCTGATACAGTGATTAGATCATTAATTGTGGATAAGTCATTAATAGGATATTACAAATATTGACCTTACTATCAATCCTGAGAAACATCAAGAATGACTAGCTGTCACTTGGTCTTAATACTGATGATAATACTTTCTTTCTTCCCCTCACGGTTAGTGATAGCTGTCCTTTGAATATGTGGGAAGCTGTTAAAACACAGTTTAGTGAAGGACACGAATCTTAGATGTCTCTGGACAAAGTAAGTGCTCCAGTTTTATCCATAGTGTTCCTGTGACTTAACTTGCCATCTGTAACTGAGGATCATGCATCTGTGTGATTTTTCATGTTAAGAACGGGAATGTAACACTGAGAAGTGTGGTGGAAAAGCACCTTGGGGAATGGATAATTCCATTACAAGCTACATAGCTTAGAGGATACTCAGTAAATAAGACAACAGATTTCATCACTAAATGATAAATAATTGGTATGAAGCAAACATCTATCTATTTTAATGAAGACACTTTGAACAACAGAGCAGTGGACATGTCCAGCTGCTGCCTGGTTCAATATGTGAAAAGCACTGAGCATGCAGTGGAGCACAGGCTGTCACTGGTGCCTCTGCTTCTTTCAGGAAGAAAGAGTACTGTCCAGAAGGAGCAGTTTTCCTTTCAGCTATCAGGTGAGGAGGGAGGCAGAAAACCCAGTCTCTCTTTTCCAGTAACGATAGAACACTTACGCCTGTGAATGACATCAGGAAAAGCTGTTGGTATTGAACAATCAGTGTGTTCAGTTGCACAGCAGTTAGTGTATCTCTGATGAATACTTTTTATCATTTGAAAAAATATTATAAACAGATTGATAGGTGAATTTGTTATGATGGAAAGTGGGCCTTGGTAACAATTGAGTAGAGCATCACTTGGCACGTTTAAGAGAGTTTGAGCAAAGTGTTGAGGTGGTTTTTTTTTTCCAGCCCTGTGCCTGTAACATTGTAAGTCTGTTCAGTATGAAACTGAAGGAGAAAAAAAAAAAGAGGAAAAAAATTAAAAAGAAAAAAAAAGGTTTTTTCCACCTACTTATTAATTGAGACATTTCATTACAAAGGAATCCCTTAAAAAAAACAAAACAAAATAAACAAACCACCCAACCAACAAAAAACCCCAGAAAACAAAAACAAAACAAAAAAAACTGTGCAAATTTCCAGGGCAGACTTTACTTTTTTTTTTGTCTATCACAAACATTGTGTTTCTGTAGAAATTTCTTGGGTTTGACTTCTACATAGAAAAACAGAGGCCATTGTCACCTTCACAAGACTTTCAGCGATCACTTTTAACGGCAGTTTAATGGTCAGAAAGACCAACATGCTCATGAAAAAAGATAATGCAAGTTCTTGCTGTAATAGAGTCATAATCAACAAAGTAAACATTATTTTAATTCTGATGAGATTTACAATATATACTATATTAATATAAAGATAATAATATAAATAATTTAATTAATATTTAATGTTTTCTTATGCCTAGATGTAATTCTGGCCTGCAGAGTTACCAGTCTTGAACAGAGCAGGCAAAAAGCTATAGCTAGTGTTCAGGAGAATAGTCTTCTATGTAAGATTTTAAAGGTGGAAAACAACTTTTTTTTTTATTTTTTATTTTTCCTCTTCTTTCCCTAAAGCAAAGAAGAGCCTGTACAACATTGGCAAGTACTTTAGATGTTTTTCCAGGCAGCCATTGGTATATAATCTTACTCTTCCACATTGTTTACACTATTATCTTTGCCTGAAGAAGGGACTTTTAACAAATGGACTGACTGCAGAATAATGACTTATAGTGATGTTTAGGGTTTAAAATGTGAAAGATGGATGAGCTTAAGATAAGGATAGAGACAGGAACAATCTGTAATGGAAAGTTGTGATACATCTCTGATAGAAAGCTGTGGATTGGTCTAGACAGCACTGATTTCAAATGAAATGAAAGTGAACAAAAAATGAGCTTAAGTCAGAAATTGATTTCAGTCAAAGTTGAAATTACTGTGTCCTCCTGAACCGAGGTTCTGTCAAGTTCTTTATGGCATGTTCCTTGAAAGACACCTATTTTCTAGATCTATGTTATGGGTCTCCCATTTTTTCATTTATGTGGGTTTTGTACTTCTGTACATGTTTTAATAAGTGTCCTACCTCACCTAAGCCTGCTAAGGTCTTGTTGGTTACTGGAAGGCATGGTCCTTGCCAACTCCATCATGCTGGCCATAGTACTTGTTAGTCAAAATGAATAGTTAATCACACTGAAAATTAATATTACCAAAGAAGACCCCTTATGATTAGTTTTCAGTTAGATTACTTTTCTGACTAATGGAAGTATGCCTGTCAGATGTAAGGTGAATTTACATCTCTTAAGCTCATTATAAACTGCCTCGTATAAGAAAGTTTTCCTGTGCTATCTTAAAACAGATAAAGTCAGAAACTGCAGTATATACGTAGGATGTACCTTTTCTTGTTTCATACAACTGTTGATCCTGAGCAGCAGTCCAGAGTTCAACTAAGTCATTTCAGTAGAAAGAAGAGTGGGAGACAACTTGCAAGCAATCTGTTCAAATGAAAATTTGAACATTACTGCAGAAGCTGCTTACAGAACTTGCCCGTATCTCAGGAAGGCCATTTCACTTATCTTCCCAAGGTTAGACCTGAGTTGAGATGTTCTTACTGACTCAGCAAAGTCTTAAGCAGAGGCCAGCACTGCCAGTGGTGCAGAATATATTAATTCTATAGGACTTTGTGGTGTGGACCACTGCCTGTCAAAGATCAGTAACAAAGATCACTATATGCATTTCAATTAGGAGACCGTGCTCTCTGAAGTGGATTTTTCTCCCTTTCTTTATTATTTTTTTTTCAGCTGAGCAATCTAGAGATGGTGCTGCTTCTTAGATTTTTTTTTTTTTTTTTTTTTTTGTGGTCTCTTGAAAATGTAGAATAGAAGAGCTAAGGAAATAGCTCTTAGTGAACAGAAGAATCTAAAATTATCTTCAGATAAATAAACAATTGTATATTTCTTGTCTTTACAGATGCTTTGATAACAAATGAAATCCAATTTGGAGGTTCCCTTTTCTAGCATCAAGTAAAGATCAGGCAATTTATGTTTTATGTTTGCACAACAAATTAAAACAGTTGGGCCTGAGTTACATAAAGTTCCTGTGAGCATACCTGTGTAACAGTATTTAACAGTACAGTTAGACACAGATGGAAAGAGAACACAATCTGCATATCGGAGGTTAATGGTTATTTCTCTGTGGCTTGAATAACCATCACTGACATAATTTCTATTGGTGAATGCTTTGAAAAATCATGAAATGGCCATGCCCTCAGTGTCAGTGAGTGCCAGCTTCCAATAGACTACTAGTTTTGATGGAACATTGATTGATTTCTCAAAGATTGAATGTTGAGGATAGCAAACAGAAACAGGCTTGAAAACGGCACAGGTAGAAACATGCTTGTTTATGTCATCCCTTTTGTGCTTTCTCAAGCATTAAGATCTTATGAGCTTTTGTAGGGAGACATTTGCAATTCTGTCATTTGGATGCTGTGGTAACTACATGCTTCTGAGTTTTCTCTTGTCTTCAGAAGTTGGATCTCTGATATGTATTGTGAAGCCTTGGATTAGCAAACAGAAAAAAAAAAAAAAGCATTAGATAAATTCACATACTTACCTTCCAAATGCTTTTTAGTCTGTCAAATGCTTGATTAGAAATCCTGAGTTAATGTGCATGAACTGCCCTATATCTGTTTTTACATCTTTCTCAGGAGTCTAGAGTTGCATGTTGCCTCTGCTTCCACCAAAGTCTGTGTTCAGGAGTATTTCCCTTACTAAAAGTATTATGTTCCTCATGTAATCTAAGCCTGTATTACCATATTACTTCAGACCATTTTACAGGTCTGAAGTGAATAGACTTCCTTTCTTTTCCCTGGACTTACTTCGAGCTGACCATCTGGGCAACTTAAAAATATTGGTGTTGTCCGCATCACAATTCAGGAGACTGATTTTCAGGATATTGCTCCTTTTGTTGCCTCCTGTTCCAGTTGCTTTGGTCCTATTGCTGATCTGTGTCACCCTTTTAATGTATTGCCATTTATGTATTGCAGATAACGAAGTTATGCCACCCCTGAAACATTTTGAAAAGTTTGTCCTCTTTTGATGGTAGCAAGTCTTTCCTGAGCTTTCACTTTACTGGGAACTCTGGACTTGCCTAAGGAATAAGTAGTTTGATCTTTAATGTGAGATGGCTGACATCTTATAAAATCAGAATTAAATGAAGGGCATAGGTTGCTGTTAACAATACCCAGTAACTTAGTTCTTGACAGCTTTGATTTGAGCAGGAAAATGAAAAAATCAGACAATAAATGTGTATTATTGTGAAACATGAAAGGAGAGGGAGATTGTGCAATGTTTTAATGCACTGATCTTTTTTACAAAAGACATAACTTAAGTTCTGATTATGCACCCAAATAAAAGTGAGTTTGCTCTTCTTCTATTTCTTCAAGTGCTTCTACAGTTTGTGAAAACAACTGCATCATTTTAAAGAATTCAGCATGCATGGGAATATCTGCTTCAAAAGGATCCCTTAGCGTGTAAGGGTTGACCTACATAGGCAGAATGGCTTGAACAGATTGATTGGCTTCACCAAAACTTGTACTGTTAATCTCTTTTCTGTGCATCCAAGTTATACAACATATATTCACATAAATTTACCTGCTCCCTGAATTCTTTCTTCCTATTTAAAGTATTGCCTTTTGGACGTTGGGAAGATAGAACTGATCCCTACAAGCCTCCGGTTTTTGAAGGGATCAAGTGTTTGGATAAAAAGACTGTTGTGAAAAGAAACAGCATTCCTCCTCTAGCTGTGGTCCTTAACTTTTGAGCCTTTCCTGTATCTTTACAGTGTGCTTTAAAGAGGATGTATTATCCCACTGATACTGCTCGCAGACAACAAAAAAAATCCATGTAGCATTTCATAACACTGTAACTTCTGTTGAACTTCTGAGTGTGCTATCTGAACTGATCACAAAAAAAAACTTATAATAAACTCTTCCCACAGAAACTGAAACAGAAGAATCAGCAGCTGAAGCAGATCATGGATCAGTTACGGAATCTTATTTGGGACATAAATGCCATGTTG
Source organism: Megaceryle torquata (assembly GCA_024611175.1). Taxonomy (NCBI): domain Eukaryota; kingdom Metazoa; phylum Chordata; class Aves; order Coraciiformes; family Cerylidae; genus Megaceryle; species Megaceryle torquata. Next base: position 86,563 of record JANIJG010013541.1, on the reverse strand, counting down.
GCAATGCGGAACTGAGCAACGAAAATCAAACAGTGTCACTGGAAAAGATATAAATTTATTTGGATATACTTCATTTCTTTCTAAGAAGTAACACTTTCCCACAACCATATTGCAGTAAAGTTTGAAAGGTCTTCAAAATTAAAATGTTGGTATTTTGTAATAACTTAAATGGTGTTGGTGGTGGTTTTTTATAAAAGATTCATCCTACAGGTTTTACCTGAGTGACTCACTTAGGCTGAATGTAAGCCAACCTAAGTAACCTAGAATAACAATTTGGATTGCTATGCAAATGGGAGCTTTTATAAATGAAGTGTTTCTTGATTTTTCTTATAGTAAAATTAACACTGTCTTAGCAAGATGTGTTTGCATGCTATTCTGGAGTGCAAAACACCTCTACAGACAGGAAAAGCTGCAATACAGAAAAGTACCTCTAGTAAGCTACAAGAGCAAAGTAACTGATCAGATGTTACAATGCCATGTGTTTCCCCATTGTGGGATCACGTATTACAGGCTGCAATGCTGTATAAGCTCATTTTAATCAATATTCTGTCAGTGGATATATGTTAGATAAATGGGAACAAAATTCAAAAGCTACCTAAAATTACCTCTACATACTTACAGGTATAATTAAGTCTTTTGAAGTGAAGAGTACATACATATACAACATTAACTTCTTCTGTAGGTATGTGTTGTTATTTCTTGAGTACTGCTCCAGGTATTGTATAGTGTGGTATTCCTGTAACATTAGGTATAGTTGGAATACCTTAGGTTTGTTTACTGGAATACTTTGCGTTTGTTTACCAGAATACACTGAATAAATGCCTCCTCGTTAATCTTTTCCCATTCTAGAAAACTTTGGAGTATATGAGCAACTCATTATTTTGAGTTAATCTTTCTTTGTTATGCTTCTGGTATTCCTCACAATTTTCATTAGCCCTGAAAATAGTCTTAATAACATCATTATCCACAGATGTGGCCAGCAGACTATGTGTCTCTTATTCCAGATGAAAGAATATGTAAATAACACTGCTTCTGTACAAATCTGTTGGGCACTCTACCATTATTATTGGTCAGATTCAAATCTGACCATCCTCACAATTTGCTTCTGAGAGTTACTTTAACTCATTCCATGCACAGTCAGATTACCTAATAGTTTTGTGTGAATGATTTGCTCAGAACCTTCTGAAAAGTCCAGTTAAATGGTATCCTCTTAAAAAGATATCCTTCTTACAATATGGAGGCTTGATACTGAATCCTTACTGATTTGAGATTTATGGTTTAAAATAATGTTATACTGGTTTGTTGTTCTATCAGTCTTCTTTGTTTTGGTTTTTAATAATTTCAATTCATTTGTCTACTTCTTGAGGTAAAAATCACTGGCATATAGTAGATGTGATCACATGTGGTTAACAACATCTGACTTTTCCCAGAAATTAGATACATTGTAGTTGTTTTTTTATTTCTCCTGTTGGAGGCTTCAAGTCTTAAAACAGATTAATGGATGCCCAGTCTGTTCTTAGAACAGAGTTAGAAAATGTTCACCCAGTGCTGAAAGTGATATGTAACTATGAAAATACCCAGATGAGAGTAGATGTCACAACACCTTACAAATAAGGTGGCTCTCTTTTCTCCCATATTACAAATGGAAGAGTGGATACCTTACTCAGTGGCAAAGCTAGCAGCAGGAGTGGTGATTTCCTAGTCAATTTAGATTGACCACTACAGTAGACTTGTTGGTCAGAAATAATGGTTGATTTCTGCAGCTTGGAGAGCTGTGACTGTTTTATAAAGCTTTTGAAAAGAAGATGAAGACTGCAAGTAGAGATTTTATTTTGTTTGTTTGAAATGCAGCCGTATTTTTGTATTTGCAAGGCGTACGGGCAGCTTCCTGTTTAGTGTATGCATAAGCATGCATCCAGCCTTCAAGTAGTTGAAGTGGATTTTGAAATGGCACCAACATCTTAATCGTGAGTGTAAAATTATCACTACTAGATTAGACTTTGCTCTACTGCCTGAAAACTATTCTTACTAATTATCTTTAAAGTTTGTTGACTTTTTTTATTGCATATAAGCTCTGCAAAAGTAACATAAAATTTGAATAAGAGCACAAATACTACAAGTAGATGTCTGGCTGATACAATATTCAGCTTACTCTGTGCAGCTCCTAGCAGCAGCCAAGGTTTATACTACAATTTTTCATCTGGGAGAGAGGAGGAATCCCTTTAAAGCACTACCAGCATAGATAGCACAGTAGCAAAATTGCTAAGTGCAAAAATTGTCAGAATTGTAAATTATCACAGTAAATACTGTCAAAACAGGAACTTTGTGAGATGTTGGACCCAAACCATGCACTTAGACTTACACAGATGAAAGTAAGGGTAGTGAACATAATTCATATGCTGCCAGATCCATGTATAAGTATAGGATTTGGCCAAGAAGATGACAGTTTTAAGAAAAGCAGCAATTCCTCAGCTGTGAAACATTTTTAAAGGAATTACTGGTCATCAACACCTGCTGTAATTTAATATTTTAGTTAGTGCTAACTGAACTTTAACTGTTGGTTAATGAAATGGCACCAATACAAATACCAGCAAAGCAATACCAATGCAGCTGTTTCAATGTTTTGTTTATATATCATTTACTATTTCTGATTAGGCAGAAGCTGGTTAAACACACAGACAGTCCCAGGAGCAGGTACCAGAACCCAGGTTTGTTCCATTTTTGGAATATAAAAACGTTTGAGGTGGCTAGGGTTCTTAGGGCCCTATTTTCCCCAGAGAGGACTTAGTGCAGTGGAGAGAGGAGAGGATGCTGAATACTTTGTAGCATGTTTGTTGGAACACCCTAAGTTAACACACTGTCTTAAAATGAAACCATCGACAATGTAACAGATGTAGAATGTTCAGCTCAGTGTCACAACACGGAAAATGCCTGCTAGGCAGTATGCAAAGGTCCAAGTTTTTCCTGACATGAAGACAAGAGCACGGAGCAACTTTATGCTGTGTTCGGGAAAGATGTGAGGAGTTCACCTTTCCTATTGTCTTCAACAGAGGCAGCAAGGACACATCCAGAGTGTTCTAATAAACTGTGAACGTTTTTGTTGCCCTGTAGAAAGAAATCCTGCTCTGATTATAGTATTTCTTACTGGTGGAGAGATTGGAACTTGTGCAAAAGTGCTGCTTAAATTTATCAGTCTAAAGAATGGTTTTAGGTGGAGTAGGACAAAGATTACACAGGTGCTCAAGATGACTGCACAAGCCAAAAAGACTACAGCTGAAGGATGATTGACAACTGCTGTGGAAAGCAGTAAGCTTCATATATAGATTTAAACATCTGAAGTTAAGAAAAACACCAAAGAAAGAGATGGAGTGACACCCAAGGACACTGAGTCAACTGAGGTTTGCAAAGGATGAATTAGGATAATTACTTTGTGCTAACAAAGGAAATGGGGATTTATAAAGGAATTTACAAATACATCAGTGCAGAAAAAATATATTTGGGGAAGAAAGTGAGTGGTTTGCTCACTCATTTAATAGTAGTGAAGACTGATATGGTAAAGCATTTGGGGTTTAAAAAAGAAATAATTTTTTTCTGAGTTGGAAGATTATGTGTAAAAATAAGATGCTGGCTGATACTTATTGCAGGATATTAATGAAAGTCACAAAAAATATGTACCAATGCCAGTTTTTATTTAAGAAAATATAATGGATAACTGGAATGTAAGAGGTAAATAAAGGAAACAGAGGGATACTTTTGTCTTGTTAAATCTACCTTCTGTATAAATTTTGATGACATTTTTTACATTGTATATGGGACATCATAACATCTGTTACAATACTAAACAACAAATAACACTATTAAAAGCTTGGAACAGTGTTTTTTGTTGATGTGAGTGTAGTCAGAAGCAGAATACAAGTTTTACAATACTTCTCACTGGACTTGGCCCAGTAGAGACCACAGGCATATTCCAGGCAAATAAACAGAGGTACATTTTCATGTATCCCACCTACCTCAGAGCATCCCAGCTTGTTGTATGACTTTGTGGTCAAGTTGCAAGCTACATAATTCCTTAGAGTTCTGCTTCTGCACATGTTCCTGGTAGCTGATGATGTCCAATAATCACTGTGGAGGTTTTACAAACTGTGATTTTTCTGCCCAAATCCTATAGGAGGTCTGATGTGCAAGGCTGTCTTTGGCCCCTCATGTTCTCACTTTCCCTTCTCAGCTGACTGCCTCTACTGCAAAGCTATAGAGCAATGTTCTGGAATAGAGTTGAAAAATGAGTGTCTGAAAGGAATGAATTACGTATATATCTGTGGTAAAATCTTTTCCCAGATCCCAGTGTGTGTTTTCTCATGAAATCTTGCTTGAAAAAATAAATTCAGATTTGCATAAACAGGAATAAAGATAACTTTAAAGTTATCTGAGTAGCAACAGATAACAATGCAGTTGGTTTTATAGCTATGTAGAGGTTTTAGTGGTATTTGCAGCCTTGGAATGGGGTGGTGGTGGAGGGTAGGAAGAGGGTCATGAAGACAGTCCATTACTGAAATACATTGTTGAAGGGGGAAGACTTTCAAACAGTAAGGGGAAAATATAAAGAAATGTAACAACAATAATTGAAACCTAGGTGAGCATGAATTGACCATAAAATAGAGAAGGAAAGAGGATTTGGGAAAACACATTTTAAACCCACGTTAAAGAGATAACTGGGATGCAGTGAGAGAAAAAGAGCCACTGTAGTTTTGGGGTGCACAACCAAATATTGCATAGTAGGGAGCGTGAGTGTGAGAGATCTTGCTCTGAGACCAATAATTCTGATACAGTATATCTGCATGAAATACTGCTTTAGTTTTGCAGACAGCATGTTACTAACACAGTTAAAGAGTAGTGATATGCTACCATATGAATAATCAGTAGTATAACTTAAGAAAGCAAAGATGAGGCTCAAATGTAGAAATTCTTGGGTAGATGCAAAGGGGAGCTAATGAGAATGTTTTAAAGCAGCTGTGGCACAGAACAGTGAAACAAGGTAAGCAAGAACTTACTTCACCAAACAGCAGTGAACTGGGGTGGGTAGGGGAAACATCTTAATGCTAAGATGTGAAATACTAGTTTTCCTAGGAGTTTAGAAGATGTCTTTTTGGTTACTTGGAAGTTTTACTACTAAACAGCACAAAAAGACTAGACAAATGCATTGGGATAAGGGGAAAAAAAAAAAAAAAGGTTCCCATCTTGCATTGGTAAAGAAAGAGGTGGACTAAACTGACCTGACTGGTTTTCCTGCTTTTAGATTTTACAGTTATAAAGCTTCTGTTTATCAGATGAGTATTTGTCAGATGATGAGCTCCTGAAAGCACCTGGACTAGATGCCACCTACAGGTATTAAACAGACTTTCATGGCTTTTTTGTCATGATTTGCTCCTGAAATTCCTCTTCAGGTTAACATGCCTTCATGGAATTTCTGTTAGAGGAATCAGAGTGGGAAAGGAAATGAAGTCATACCTTGTTTCTCCCTCCCTGCCTCCCCACCCCACATACCCAGCCTCCCAGCCTTCATTTTGGTTCATTTCATAGTGAATAATTGCTCCATGATCTTACTCCAAAGCTGAAGTAGAAGCTGATGCCTGATTACTGGCTTTTGACTTGGTAGAACTTAGGAAGCCTTTACTAATGAAATGCTATTTATCCACCCTTCCCCAAGTGATACTAAAACCAGCTGTAACGCTTGCGTGCCTTGCAGCACGAGCTTGTGTCACAGGCTGCACTGTGGGACCACAGTTGTTCCAGCACAGACACAGAGGGATGATCTAAGTGTGTAAAACTTGTGAATGTATTTTGCTTCAGATATAAAGTAGCACTATAAATTGTTATGTAAACCACATGCTACTTTTACAGCATTTGCATGTTACATATATTTTTATTTGGTGGGGTAAGTTTTAATTACTTTCTAGGAAATTAGAACTTTTTAAAAAGGTCTTGAATAGTCTGAGCAACCCCAGCTAAAATGCCTTCCAGCAGTCACAGAAGACAGAAGTAAGGGATGGAGGTAGAACACAGGCATTGCACTTTTTCACAGAAGAAATGGTTTTTCACATGTGTTTAATTACTATTGCCACAGTCCCTGTTTCTTATAATGATTAGGTACCTCAGAGTTTTTAAAAACTATAAGCCCCACTGTACCATTTAGAAAGTAATAAGCTGATTCATGGTAATTAAGCCAAATACAATTAAATTTATTTAATTTACAGCTCCATGAAGTTACAGAGATCTCTATAATTTAAATTAGCTTTACAAAGCCATAGTGAGTTGGAATTAATATATGCAAACAGTATACAGCTTTCAGATTTGATCTTTTGAACTTAAACAATGCAGCCAGATTTCCAGCTAAACAAAAAAGCAAGCAGAGAAACAGTAAATCCTTCAGCTGTCCAAACTCATGTCACAGACAGAAGTAAGGGAAACAGGTGGAAATTTCAGCTTACTGGTACTCTGCAATACAGTTAGTGAGCAGTACGTGGTATGTACTACTGCCATGTTGCTATACTTTACCATGGCACCTACCCATAACCAGTTGTTACAGGGATGGAGCCCAAACCAGTAGCATAAGGCCAGCAACATTCACGCTCACATTGCATTCACCTGCACTGGCTGCATTCAGGTTTGAGGCACAAGTTCCTGAAGTCAATAGCTTCCATATGCCAGGCGTGTAAACCTTCAGAAGCCCTGTGTATTATGGCCTGTGTAATTTTTGAAGTCCTTTTACTGACACATAGTGAAGTCAAGACTCTGGTGATCACGTTTAGGGAAAATGTGAGCCTGCTGCTGAATGAGGTGGGAGCCCCAGTGACGGAGGAAACAGAGAAGATGCAGTTACTGAATGCCTTCTTTGCTTCAGTCCTTACTGCTGAGATCGACCCTCAGGAATTCCAGTCCCTGGAGGTAAGAGAGAAATCCTGGAGGATGGAAAACTCTCCCTTGGTCAATAATCAGTGGGTTAGAGATCATTTAGGCAAGCTGGATCATTTAGAAGGTGTGCTGAGCAACAGAGTTCAGAGGGTTGTGATCAGTGGTGCAGACTCCACTTGGAGCCCTGTAGCTAGTGCTGCTCTCCAGCAGTCAGTAGTGGGTCCAGTCTTGTTCCACATATTTACGAATGACCTGGATGAAGGTAGGGAGGGCACCTGCAGCAAATTTGCTGATGACGCAAAACTGGGAGGGGTGGCTGACACACCAGAAGGCTGTGCTGCCTTTCAGTGAGACCTGGACAGGATGCAGAGTTGGGTGGAGGGGAACCTAACAAAATTCAACAAGGGCAAGTGTAGAGTCTCTTTTCAGCGGTGCCCAGTGACAGGACAAGGTGCAACAGGCACAGAGTGGAACACAGGAAGTTCCACCTAAGCACAAGGAAAAGCTTCTTTCC
>JANIJG010013541.1:58228-78252 GCA_024611175.1 Megaceryle torquata | reverse complement strand
GGAGTCTCCTCTGGAGTCATTCAAAACTCACCTGGATACAATCCTGTGCAACCTGATCTAGGTGATGCTACTTTATCAGGGGGTTGGACTAGGCAGTCCCCAGAGGTCCCTTGCAGCCCCTACCTTTCTGTGAATGTGATCAACCCTGTACTAGTATGCCAATGAAAATCTCTCTATATATGGGTGGAGATGTACAAAACTGATGTCTCTGAAGAGCAGAGTAGATAAACAGGAGGGTCTAATAGAGAGCAAAGAGTTGCTTCCCCCAGGACTGAAGGCTTTGCTTTCCCTTTATTTCACATTTTCTTTTGTTCTTCAGATTTTTATTTGAATATGTGAAAAACTGCCTCTTTTCACTGCATGCAGGTTTCCATTTCCAGCTCCAAGACCATTTGTATTTGAAGTTTGGGTTCAGGCTCTTGAAAAGCAGGAATTATATTCAGTGTGCAAATGCAAACATGGAGTGCAACTGCCCAAGAGACTGGTGATACATCATCTCCAGGGTTTTTGTTGAGGTCTTATATTTTAACAGTGTCAGCCTTCCCCGTCTGTTGCAAGCACAATTTACACCCCTTCTGTCTCCTAAGAGGAAAGGAAATAGAGGCGACAGAGATGATCCCGGGGGAGTGACTAATCTTTACCCTTCAGGAGCGTTCAAGGATAGCCACCTCGACTAATCATTAAATAGTTGTTTTTAAAACAAGAAAAAAAAAGCAAAGCAGTTAATCCCATTTCCCAAATGTTCTGTAGTGCACATTGTTATCTATTCAGCTTCTCATAGTCATTACCAGCAAGAAATTAGGTCTAGCAATGAATGGTCAGTATGATGCTGTCAGTGACACACACTTCAATTTTAAATTTAAAATGGAGTCTGTTGTCTGCCTATATCAGCTATTAACTTTACTGTCATTGTCACAAAGCCATCAATCTCAGTCTGTCCCAAGCCCATTTTCTGTGCAGAGTCAGCCCATCTTCCTTATTTCCTACACATGCAGATTTTAAATCATCTTGTAAACCTTGTAATGCACCAAAGGTTTAAGGCTGCAAGACTTGGCAGGCTGGTTAGTTGTTTTTTTAATTTTCTTCTCCCCCTCCCAACATACATTTAGTATCTACATCCAGATGACAGATTGCAGCTACTCTCAGGACTGGATCATGCCAGAAATGGGATGATAGAAAAGAAATCCTAAAGCTGACATGAAATGCATAAAAGCCTGGTTCCACTGAAGCCGATGGCAAATGCAGTAGAACTTAATTTCTAAGTAACTTTTATAAAAATTGTTTCAGAGCACACAAAGTGGTGTTTGTAGGTGTGATTCTTCCCTTCTGGGTCTAACAGTGTCTGAGAAAAATCAACTTTTAGGTCGTATACATTTCCTTAAAATTTCCAGAAGAGCACTGCTTAGGGAGCATGTATATGATATATAGAAGGTAGCTGAGATAGGAAATGTTTCTTGACTAGGGAGAATGTTCTGATCTTCATTTTATTCTAGAAACATGAATCCTTTAAGTAAGAGTCTTTTTTTAATAGATACTGAGAAATTTCTGCCTCTTAGGTCCATGACAGAAAGTTGCTTCATTAACCTACATCTCACTGGAAAAGCTATAAAGAGACCTATTTGTTAAGTACAGTACCTGTGGTCTTGTGTTGCATTAGTACATAACAGAGCGACTAATGAAACCTGGGTAATTCTGGCCATTTACACGTACGACTACTGTGGTGTTAAAAGTGTTGGGCACTTGGAACCAGAATACTCCAAGAGCTGTATTGCTGTTTTGAGTGCCATGTCCAGCAACTATGGTGATACCAATATTTGTTGCAAATCTTGTGTTCAAATACCTTCTCAACCTGTAGATGTCTATATTACCGTAATGAAGCTGAGGTCTTCCTGCTTACAGGAAATAACAGCCTTGGTAAGTCTTTATGTAATTGAGCTGCTGTGATCCCTAGATAGCACCACGGTGTTGGCAAAACTCCTGTACTGACCCTTTCATCACCTCTCGCTCATGGGAGCTGGAGCTAGTAGGCATTTTGTAAATGAGGCACAAGAGACTGCACAAGGAGATGCAACGCTCATCCTGATGGTGATTAAAGCACTTCCCTGAAAGACCCCAGTTCAGGTCTTCAACCTTTGGTAAGCACATCAGGCTCAGCTTGAGGCAAATGGGGATGCAGCAGCATGGGTCAGGCCTGAAAGGAGCTGACTTTATGTCTGGAAGGTGCTCTCTCATATGCAAGTCTTTTTTTTTTGCATACACAGAAGCCTCACTGCAGAGAGAGAAATCAAATGTATTTCATGAAAACTGAGACACAGAGTATGTGCATAATTTATATTTGTTGGAAGATACAGCTCCTGACTACAAATCAAATAGCTGCATCCAGAAAGGAAGAGTAGAAAATATTACTGTATTGTGTTCGTGTGGCAAGGTTTTGGTAGTGGGAGGGGGAGCTACAGGGATGGCTTCCCTGAGAAACTGCTAGAAGCTTCCCCTATATCTGATAGAGCCCAGGCCAGCCAGCTTCAAGATGGACCCACCACCAGCCAGTGTTGAGCCCATCACCAATGGTGGCAGCAACTTTGTGATAACATTTAAGAAGGGGAAAAAAGTTGCTGTGCAACAGCAATTGAAGCCAGAGAGGGGAGTGAGACTATGTGAGAGAAACACCTCTGCACGCACCAAGGTCAGTGGAGAAAGAAGGGAGGAGGTGCTCCAGGCACTGGAGCAGAGATTCCCCTGCAACTTGTGGTGAAGACCATGGTGAGGTAGACCGTTGCCCTGCAGCCCATGGAAGTTAATGGTGGAGCAGATATCTATCTGTATCCCATGGAGGATCCCATGCTGAAGCAGGTGGATACACCCAAAGGAGTCTGTGACCCTGTGGGAAGACTGTGCTGGAGCAGGATCCTGACAGGACAAGTGGACCTGTGGAGAGAGGAAGACGTTCAACCTGCCACAATTGCACAATCAGAACCAAACAAATACTCCCCTACAGTGACAAAGGGCAAAGGATAAAGAGAGAGGTGGTATAATGTAAAAAGGCCCACCAAAGCAAGGTGCACTGGGTATTTTCACCATCAGGCTTCAGCTACAGTGAACTGTTTCCCTGGTCAAGGAATGAATCAGATGTGTTGGCTCTTGAAGCTGTATTACAGCTCAAACAGCAGCAGGAGCTTTTCCTGCAGTCTTTGGAACATCCATTAGATTGCATTTGATGCGCTAATGCTGCTCCTGTGACGACAATGAATTTGCAATTATGGGCTTGAGTGTGAGAAATGGTTGCAATACCTTCTCACCAGATACTTGAAAAATTGCTAGATAATACTCCATTAGAGAAAGTATATAACACAGCCTCTTCCTTATGCTCTCTTCACACACTTGTAAATGGTGCATAAGAAACAGTTCTATCCTCACCTGTAAACCACCAGCTGCACACAGAAAATCACAGATCTAAACTCCCATTATTCACATTTTGTATGTCTGTATAAAACATCATTTTCTAATGGCAATAAGCATTCTTGGCTAAGACACCAGATCTGTGAAGCTTTTTGTCTGATGGGACTCCCAGTTGCCAGATGAGATCCTCCACCACTCCTTGGAAACATGAGCCTTCAATGCCATTTGTCTTCTGTGACTTCTCTAAATAAAGAAGACAGCCAGGACAAAATATGAGAAGACACTTTATGCCAGGAGAACAAAAGTACCCTGAGTGGGGCCACAGCCAGTCAGTTAAGGATAGAGGAGTTCTCAGGAATCCCTTATCTTCACTTTAACTGTTTTTTGTACCTAGGAAGGATCTCTGATTTGAAAAATGTAACACCACTGCATCTGTAAAATAATAAGGATAATAAGACTTAATTTCAGTCCTCTTAATTTTAATAGTCATTGATGTCTAGAAAGAAGTAGGTTGGCACTGCACAGGGCATGAAAAATGCTGCTGCCTCTGGGGGCTTTTAGCCAATGAATTGTAAATAGAAGCCCGGAGTTCATCAGTGCTCAGAATGTGATGTCATGTGTAGTTTTGGCAATGCCTTGTCAGAATGGCAATGTTGCATTGGAGCAGGGAGGGCTGTAGGTGCACTGATCAACAGAGGAATGTGTGCTTCGAGAAAACATGTATGAAAACAGAGGTGCATTCCTTTCTAAATTGCTTAAAAGAAGGATTCCGTTGTTCAAGATGGTCTGGAGTATGGAGGAGGTGATAAAGGCATCACTGAGGTGTGATGTACTGGCTGAGTAGAAACAGGAGCAGGAAATATTGCAGCTGATGCTATAGGTCAGAGCAGTGTTCTGGGGAGCCTTGAAGGGAAGCACAAGTAGCTGAAATTTAATGCAGGAGGCCAAAGGAAAATGATAGAAGAATTCAGAGGTGCTGCTGTTGAGGCAGATGATTTACCGAGGCATTTGAAAGAGGTTGCAAAGGAAAAAGATGAAAATGAAGAGGAGGGTCTACTGGCTTTGAGGAGAAATGATCAAGGCAGGACCACATTTTTTGTCACATGGCTGACAAGGGTGAACCTTAGAGAAGTTGCACATGGTGAAATGATGTAATTTGGCAAGTATCTGGCTCTTGTCTCATACTGGGAGAGATCAGTCTTCAGGAGATTTAATTAACATGTAGGACTCCTTATAGGAAATTGTTGTGTTGCTATGCTCTGAAGTTCCTCAAGAAATAGAAAGCAAAATGAAAAATGGTCACAATTCCCTGAATTCAAAAAGAAGTTCTGCAAGAGTTGTAATGTGTGCTTGCTGTTCAGGTGATGAATATTCAGATCTCTTGTCTCCCTATGAGTGATCTAGAGAGATCAAATCCTTGTTTCTTGGACCTCTAGAGAGTTCACTCTGAATGATGTTTGAAACGTAGCTCAATAAACCTTTATGGAGAGATAAAGCATAAATTCTATCTTGATTCCATATTGACTTGTTATAGACAAGCAAGTGTTCCAAAAATGTTTTCACATATTGGTTCATCTCCCTTTAGTGAATGCAGTGTGCCAGTTTCTGAGAGAGAACAAAATTACGTATTATTTTTAGGTGCAAGCAATTTGTGGTTAATGCTGCTCTGCCAAAGCAGGGCACCAAACTCCTGTTTTCAGAATGTGGCAAGCTTGCTGGATAGCTATAAAACTCAGTGTGAAGGAAAGAGTAGGAATTTCCACCTAACTCAAATAATCTGACATGTACTGCCAGCCTGCAAATAAGGCTGAAGCTGGAGTAGCTCAGCAAGAGAAGGCTGAAGAATACGAATGTACTGAAATGTCTATACATGGATGCAAGGAGCATGGAAAAAAAGCAGGAAGCACTAGAAGAGATACTAAACAGTGAGGTTTATGAGCTAGAGGATATGGCCAAGACAAGGTGGGCTGATTGCTGTCAGTGCTTTGAATGGCAATAAAGAGGGAGACAGTCTGCACTAACAGGTAGAGTTGTGGCAAGATGCAGCTGTGTTTTCTCACTGGTGTGGTGCATGTGATGGGCTCAAATGATAATCTGTTTTCTCGGAGAAACTTAAAATTGCTGGATCAAAAGAAATTATGAACATGATGGATCCACTGCAGCCTTTTTTGTTCATGAGCACTTGGAAATCCACAAAGTCCCAAACAAATTGAATGTTTGTGATAAAAGACAGTTCAAGCATTTTTATTTAAATTAGCACTCACAATTCCTCAGTAAAGCTACAAAACAGTGACTGTTCTCTTTGAATGTTGGGTGTATTCTTATGAAGCTTCCTAATTACCATAATTAGTACCAGCCTCAGGACAGGCTACCTACTTCTCTTTCCCACTTTGATGTCAGTTGCAGAAGGGAAGAATGTAAATATAAGCTGGACTGTAAACACAAACATTTACTGAGGTCTTTGGCCCATGTAGAAGAAAATGATGCTGGAGTTTTGGCTTCCAACGTTGCTCAGCTGCTCTGCCTGTGGGAGAGGGTGAGTGATCTTTGACCCACTTGGTTGGGTTCTTTTTCTCTTTCCCTCACCTGTTAAACTATTTTTATCTTGACTCATGAGTTTTCTCACTTTTATTCAACTTGTTCTCTCCCAGTGAAGCTGGAAAGGTCATGGAAAAAGGGAGTCTTGTGAGCATATCAGTGTGAATGTAGCATCACAGGACATTGTGTTAGCCACAAGGTTAATGCCAGGTCTATTTCTGAAGCACCATCAATGAAGTGACAACTTCAGCCTGGTCTGACACCTCCTTCCCCAGTCCTGGAGGGAGGTCGTATCTCAAGAGCCCATGTGAATTACAGAGTAAGAGGTTAGGTGCCCAGGATGATACCTTCTGCTAGGAAGCCTGGCACGCATATCCGTTTCCAGTTAGCTTACCACACATATATACATACTACTAAATGGCTGTCTAAGGACAGTTCATTCAGAGATACTTTTCCAGAGGCAGTATGGATAAGATAAACCCAAGTTAGGATCTGTCCACCATCCATTAGTTACTGCTATTACAGATAGGCTTGAAGCTTTCCTTCTCCTCCTTAAGCCACAGACCACATCATACTAAAATACCATTTTGGAAAACAGTCTCACATGAGTTCAAACAGTTTTGGAGAAAAAACAATGAAAAATCATAGAATGATTTGGGTTGGAAAGGATCTTTAAAGGACATCTAGTTCAAACCCCTTGCAGTGAGCAGAGACATCTTCAACTAGATCAGGTTTCTCAGACCTCTGTCTGAACTGAATGTTTCCAGGGATGAGGCATCTACCACCTCTCTAACCAGTTCCAGTGTTTCACTGCCCTCATTGTAGAACATTTCTTCCTTACATCTGGTCAAAATCTACCCTCTTTTAGTTTAAAACCATGACAGCTTGTCCTGTCACAACAGGCCCTACTAAAAGAATGTCCTCATCAATCTTTTAGGCGCCCTTTAAGTACTCAAAGTCTGCAATAGCATCTCCCCAGAGCCTTCTCCAGGCTAAACAATCCCTGCTCTCTAACCCTCTGATCATTTTGTGGCCGTCATCTGGATGTGCTCCAACAGGTTCATGTCTTTTCTGTGCCGAGGACTCTGGAGCAGGGGACGGTACTCTAGGTGAGGTCTCACCAGAGCAGAGTATGCAGATTATGTATTAGCTCCCCTCCAGAGAGAGCCTGGTGGAGACTGAGGCTGTATGCTGGACATATGGATTGACAGTTGCCTTCAGAGGATGAGCCCTGAGCTGTCGGTATGTAACCCACACCATGCCTGGCTGCATGTTCCCTGTTGCAAATGCCCCACAGGCAGGTAGGCATGACCTGAGCCTTGTTTAAAACATAGAACCATTAGGGTTGGAAAGGACCTCTAGGATTATCAAGTCCAACCTTCATCTTAACATTTATCTATCCATTAGACCATAGCCTCAAGTCCTACTTCCACTCATTTTTTCAACACCTTTCAGGGATGATGATGCCACCACAGGTATCACAGGTATCACAGGGTGCCAGGGGTTGGAAGGGACCTTGTTGATCTTTGAGTCCAACCCCCCTGCCAGAGCAGGATCATATAATCTAGCAACACCTCCCTGTGCAGCCTGTTCCACTGCCTAATCATTCTCACAGTGAATAATTTCTTCTTGATATCTAATCTAAACCTCCCCTGATGCAACTTAAGACCATTTCCTCTCATTTTATCAGTAACTTGGGAGAAGAGACATGATGGGGAAAGACTGGCATCTACTGCAGAATACTTGCAAGGGGAGGGCATATTTTTTCTAAAGAGGCAGTTGTTGGTGTGCAAGGTTCCTGTCTGAATGATGTAGTGATGGGATTTGAAACATTATCCTCTGGTGCCAACTCTTATCAGCAACCTGACTACCTAGTATCCTTTTCTCCTTGAGATTTTGGTTTCATGACTGGTTGCTGGGGGGGAGGGGGGGGGGAAGTGGACATGAAACCACCAGATTTCATGGTGGCTGTGAAATGTACTAAAATACTTGGAGGTAGATTTCTGGGCTGACAGGGACAAGGAGAAAGAGGTTTACAGGCTAATTCCCCAAAACTGAGCTTTACAGAAAGCATTTGCAGCCAGCATCCATCCCCAGGTATGACCTCCTCGCCTTGGGAGGCATCAGTGCTGCTCACAGATGGCTCTTCATATCCAGGACATTACTGTGGTCCTTTCCCAGCACTTTTTGTGGCATCCATGTGTAATCCAGAGCTGATGGGATGAGGCTGCATGTGCACTTCGTACTTCAGACTCTTCAGACACATATCCTGGTTTCCGCTCTCAAGGGGCTCACTGACACCTGCATGCAGCTGCTTCCTAGTGCCCCCCCATCACCTGGAAAGCTGATGCCCCTGCCCCTTTCCCAGTAGCCCTGTGCCTTCTGAGCCTCCCTCCCAGACACCTTTAGATTAGCTTAAATGATTTTGAGTAGTAGGTGCGTCCGTGCCTGGATCAATCGGAAGACAGGGAATGCTCGTTTGACTAAGCTACCCCTTAATCCTTTAAGAGGAAGATTTTATCTATCAGAACCCGAGTCCTGTGAAACACATAGGGCTAAGGCTTGTTAGCAGAAAATATTACACCGTTGTGTTTTCTTTGGCGGCTTGGCAGCAGACTGCAACACTTTATAGACATGTGTGTGTCAAAGCAAGCCGTGCCGTGGAGCTGGATGCAGCCTGCTGGGAGTAGGGAAGGGAGGGGAACTGGAAATGGGTCTGGGATGAGCTGGTGCAATCTGCAACTGCCCCACATGATTATTAAATCCTCACTATTAGACATAAAAACAGTGTGGGACTGTCAACACTAAATATGTCAGTCTCAGGTAGAAATTGCCTGCCGTCCTGCAATTCTTATTTGCATGAAATCAAAAATAGTAGGAGGAAATCTGCACGCAGCAGACTTTCAATTTACGTCAGTCTGCCAAACTCCTCGGTGAGAGCAAGCTGCTGTGTGAACACTTAGTCATCGCCTTCATTTAACATCCAGTGGGTGTAATGTTTGGCAGCCGAGCCCTCTGAAGAGACAGCCCTGGCATCTCATTTTAGCATATTATCCCATTATATTGTGTGCTGTAGTATCCTGGTGTAAGGAAAGCAAGGAAAACACCTACCTGTGTGTGCACAAGGGGCACATAGTCAAACCTGGCTTGTCTGGAGCAAGTAGAGCACCTGTGAATAAAAACCAGGAGGGTGGGAGGTACAGCAGGTAAGGTCAGGGGAGAGCTGGGACTGCCTGAGCAGGCTGGAGGTCAGAGACCAACACCCCTCCAGCTGAGGGGGTTTCCATACCTGCTCATGGGAGGAAGATAAAAAGACTGTCCACGTGGCTCAGAGACAGAGATAGGAGCAGCAACACTCTGTCACACTCAGCACAACCTAGAGAGTTATTCTCAGTTCTTTCTTGCTTTGATGCTCTGTATCTTCTCTCCTCAGTGGTGCTCAGACCATTGGGGCTCCAGCTACAGGGAACATGGCCAGTTCCTTGGACTTTAACAGCCTTTCCCAGGGACACTGGCTGGGCCACATCATGGCTCACAAATGGTATGACCAGTGGAGACCAGAGGTTACCCAGCACCTGAGCTGGGGCATTTTGGGAATGTCATGACAGGGAAATTAGATACCATTTTAGACACTGAAACTCATTCCAAATCATACCCTACTGGGAATCAAGACAGGTTTTCAAGGATACTCGTGTAGAGGCGTGATGCCAAGCGAGAGTTGAGAAAGTACCTAAGCACACAACATTGTTGTTTGCTAAATTGTCAATAGCTGTTTTTCAACAAACCCTATGATATTATATTTATATCTGCAAGTCCTAAGTACCTATTTTTGTCCTTAGGTGCTTGATATCTGTGTAACCTAAAATACAAGGCCCGGATGGATCCTCAAGGGCACCAAGTTTCAGTCATATTCATGTAACTGGAAATTAATAGCAAGACTCATGCAACTACCAGTGAGACATCCCAAGACCTAACTTTTAGAACTCCCTGGTGCAGAACCCAAAATAAGAGTGAGCATACAGAGATTACAGCCATCCTGGTAAATTAAAAATAGCCAGAAGCATGCTGTCACAAAGGCCAGCTGGCATGAAAACTTGCAGACTGCCTCCTTGGAGAGGCCCTGGACCATTCCTGCTCCCAGGTTGTTGCTAGATATAATTTGACAGACCAAGAGGTGGCACAAGACAAAAAGGGTTCCAACAGCCATTCAGGTGATTTAAAAATGCACACAACTGAATTACAGATCTAAGAGAGACTTGGCAGTAGTGGTGGATGCAAAAAGGGACATGAGCTGGCAATGTGCAGTCACAGAGCAGAAGGCCAACCCTATCCTGGGCTGCATCAAAAGAAGTGTGGCTAGCAGGTCAAGGGAGGTAATTCCCTCCCTCTACTCCACTCTTGTGAGATCCCACCTGGAGTACTGTGTCCTGCTCACATATCAGGGCTGGACACATCTCTTATAAAAAAAGGCTGAGAGAGCAGGGGTTGTTTATCCTGAAGAATAGAAGGCTCTGGGGAGATGCTATTGCAGACTTTAAGTACTTAAAGGACACCTAAAAGATAGATTAAGGCAGTCTTTTTAGCAGGGCCTGTTGTGACAGGACAAGGGGTAATGGTTTTAAACTAAAAGGGTAAATTTAGACCAGGTGTAAGGAAGAAATGTTCTACAATGAGGGTGGTGAAATTGTGGAACAGGTTGCCCAGGAAGATGGTGGATGCCCCATGCCTGGAAACATTCAATGACAGGTAGGATGGGGTCTGAGTAACCTGATCTAGTTAAAGATGTCTCTCCTCACTGCAAGGGAGTTGGACTAGATGACCTTTAGAGGTCCCTTCTATTCCAAACCATTCTATGATAGTTTCCCTAGCAGTTTCCTGGCACTCAGTAGTTGGCCAGCACAGAGTCATGGGCTATCTATCGGCCCTCGTCAGGGACCAAGAAGTGGTGGGAGAAGAGACCTTTCATCCACTTTCACTAGGTGCCCCAACCCCTAGGCTGTAGCATGGCATGCTTACTTGTGCCCTTTCCTCCTGACCCCAAAAACCTTGGGTTTTTTTTGTGCATGCAGCTGCTTTCTCGTTATTTCTCTCAACCTCAATCATGTGCCTACTTTGCTGGCCAGCCACTGTCTGTCTCAGATGTTTATCTACCTCTGGGGAAGTTTGTGGGGAACCTGAACAGCATGGAGCATGAGGCAGAAAATCCTGCAAGAGCTTTGCTCTTTTGTGCTCAGCTAAGTGACAGCAAAAGCCCTTGCTTGCGTTTTCTGCCCTTTGAAATGTTATCCCTAGAAAAACTGGACAGAACTAATGTGGTGCCTTTGAAATCTTGTAAGAGACTGTGATGACATGAGCATCCCTGAAATTCCACCGGTGCTGAGGGTGAGGAGGTAGATATTTTTATTCAAAGCTAGTCTGTGACCTGATCAAGGGAAAGGGTGTTTGTTAATAGGCCTGATATGAGTGGGATTACTCTCATTACTCCTGTAAAGAGTGAGCCCACCAGCAGAATAAACATTGGCAGGATCTAGTAGGGGATGAGTCATCTTTTCCAAACATAAAAAGCCAGTGCACCAGTAAATAAACATTTTAGTTAAATTAACTACCACATACAAACTCCATATATATTTAAAACAACCTTGGGATAGTTACATCCACATACTAAAATACTGTCTAGATGTTCTAACACAGCATCCCCAGCTAACACTGTCCTGACTCACAGCAATCCCCCACCACAGCTGTCCCCAGACAGGAGACTGCTCCTCCTAATCTGAACCATGTGCCAGCTGAGTGCCAGCAGATAAACTAATCGAGTACATCAAGACAGATATCTGTGGGGTTGACTTTGTCTCTCCTTTGCTTCCTTTATGACCTGTTTGAAGTTCATGGGGTTGTACTAAGTAAATTAGAGGGGAATTGTGTTCACAGTGTCTCTGGTGTAAATATAGCACTGCATAGTCCCCTGTGGGCACTTCAAATAATTTTCAAGAATCAGTATGAAGACATAAATATTTAAATTAATAAAATAATTTTTAAGAGGGTAGCTCTTCCCTGTGGGTTTAAAACCTCTTTTTTTTTTTTAAGCTAAAATTAAGTAGGTGAACATCTCCTGGGTGAACATCTCCTGAACAAACTGATCCTAACAGTGCAAAAATGAAGCAAACAGAGCAGGATGCCTCACCAATGCAGCACTCTTCTTTGTAATAGCCTTTTGGTGTTTATTTCAGACATCTTCCAGCAGGCCAATCAAGAAACGTCTGATAGGATCATAGCATGGTCAAGTAGACCTCACCTATGGGAAAGTTTTACCAATGTTCTGTCTACATTTTTCTTGTCAAATTTTGTCCTGCAGCTCTTCTTGAGTATTTGGTTCAGTTTTGGGCTCCTCGCTACAAGGAGGACACCGAGGCACTAAAGTCCATCCAAAGAAGGGCGACAAAGCTGGTGAAGGGTCTAAAGCACATGTTTTATGAGGATCATCTGAGACAGTTGGGGTTGGTTAGCCTGGAGGAAAGGAAGCTCAGGGGAGACCTTATCGCTCTCTACAACTACCTGAAAGGAGGTTGTAGCAAGGTGGGGGTCAGTCTGATCAACCAAGTAGCAGATGATAAAACAAGAGGAAATGGCTTCAAGTTGCACAAAAGGAAGTTTATATTGGATATTAGGAAGAGTTTATTTACTGACTGGGTTATCAGGCACTGGAACGGCTTGCCCAGGGAAGTGGTGGAGTCCCCATCCCTGGAGGCATTTAAGAGTTGTGTAGACATAATGCCTAGGAATATGGTTTATGTGAGGTCTTGTCACTGCTAGGTTAATGATTGGATTAGATAATCTTAAAGGTCTTCTCCAACCTAGGAAATTCTGTGATTCTATACTTATTTCCAAGAACTTCTGATTGAGGGTGATTCTGGACCCAGGGCTAGGGCCTGTTTTTCAGTGACACAGGGGAAGTCAATACGTACAACGCGCTTACTGTCTGTGTAAGTCAGACACATGTAGGGTTATACATAGCTGTGTTCAGCAGTGGGGAAAACAGAGCTCTTTGGGGAGTTTTGATGGGTAAGCCATCACTGTATATGACTTTGTGCCTTTCAAAAGAGAGAGCCGTGTGGTTTGTGTGAACTTTTGCATCCTGAGGTGTTAACTTCTGAATCTCAATGAAGCAACCTTTGGGGGTCTTTTTTCCTCTCAGCACTGGATTATTCACAAAGACACATTTTTCTCATTGTATTCCTTTCTTAGAAGAAAACTGCAGCTGACCATCATGCTTGTTGAGATTCCTTGAGCTTTAGCCTTATTTTGACAGCACTGTAAATCAACTACGGGCCAAATTTTGGCTGTACCATTAGCCATTGGTCCCATTTTCATGGCAATTTGACACTAGGATTGACTTCAAAGCTCTCTATGGGCCGTGTGCCATGTGGTTTGATGGTGAGCTTTCCCACTGAAATCCATATAAGTCTAGCACATGGGCAATTTCACAGAATGGAAATGATGTTTCCAAAAATGCACAGTGTCGTTATCTTTTTCTTGGGCATGGGGCCCATTCACTTCCTTCTGAGCTGAAAAATGCTCCAGTGGTAGCAGTGGCTTTATGCAACTTATTTAAGGAGCAGCATCTCAGCTGCTGCAGACTTAATAGCTCCACTGATTTCTGTTTCCACCTGATAAAATTACAGCTCATTTGTTTGCTTGTTGGTTTCATTTAAGATTTGAATTGTGCTGATGATCCTCACAATATCCACTTCCTTTTGTGTCTTTTGTCAAGATATCAGTGCTGTATTGGATAGAGCTGTGATGCAGGAACAACTCATCTTAACTGTTGTGTGAAATCCATGCAGGCTATGGCAAGAGGAGGATGGTGATGGCCTTTGGTGAGGCTCTAACTCTCAGACTCGGTCATCTGTCCCTTGTTCCTCTTACCTCTGCCACACGAAAGCCAACAAGATAATGAACATTTTGATCAAGGAGTAAAACTCCAATACTGGAACCCTGCACAGTCACATCTCTGTGATCTTCCTGATCATTTGGTAGGACAAAATACACCATAATAAAGCAAATTACTATTCTTCTTTTGTAGAGATGCTCCATACCTCGGTAGAGGGAACAGCATGCATGGCAGTGGAGAGTCAGATGTGTCATTTTAATATGGAGTTTTAGCTGTGTTTCATTTCAGTAATATTTCACAGGAGGCTTCTATGACTGACAGGCACCATATAAATAAAATATATTATCATTTCAAAAGCATAATCTGTAGGTTGTTCTCTTGTGCTGACTACAACATTTGCTACTAACATCCTTCCTCAGCCATAAATACAATGAATCAATGAAGCTGCTGGTCACAGTGGTTTTAAAACCAGTCTACAAACTAAACATGTAAAAGAACTATATAAAAAAATAGGTTAGAGTACATATATATAGACATAGATATATATATGCCAGTTACTCACTGTCACATATTCACATGGTACAAAATATCAATTTCTTCCTTCTCAATCATAACTTTTAACAAGTGTAAAAATAAATTATGAGTAAAAATAAATCAAGTGACTCCGTTGCCCACATACTGTGAACTGTGATATGCCCTGCTTGTCAGTAGGTGTCATGCAACACCACAGTTTTTATACACCTGGCTTGCATAAAAATGCCCTTTAAACAGGATATTCACCTCCAAGCGGTTTTTTTTTTTTTTTTTTTAAGGTCAGAAATAGTCTCATCTGGGTGATAAACAAGTGTAATGTGAGCATCCACTAATAAGGACCTGCAAATAATTCTGTCTTTTTGGTTACACGGTTGATTGTGTTTAGAAAGGCAGCAGTAGCCAACACAACAGGGAGTGGTGTAGACAGGGTAGCAGAGAAGAAGAGAGAGAGCCTAAGCACAAAGGCACCAAGTTTAATACTTGCTCACCTCTATATTACCTTTTCTTTCCCCTTTTCTTACTATGCCCCAATAATCCAATAAAACTCTTTTGTTTCTGTCATAGATGCAAACACAACTCGATAATGTCATCATACAGATCAGACAGCTCAATTTTCCTTTAATCCAATCAATAAAATGGCCATGCTGTGCTCTCTGCTCCGATTTAAAACTGAGGATGATAGCTTAAAAGAAATAAATCCCAGTCCACTGCTGATCAGAACCTGCAAATACTGCAATGAAGCTAAAAGAAGTGGGAAGCAAAACAAGAGTTGACTTTTACAGATTTTAGGCTACCTGGAGACCTCAAAGAGCTCATTAGAAGCTCCAGTCATGAATGAAGTGAGTGCCTGGGTGCCCAGTAGGAAGGAGGAGGGTTCAGTTGCATGCCTGGCATCCCATGTGTGAGTGACATGACAGATCACAGAGATTTATATTTATCAGCCCCTAAAGCTAGATTGATCCACAACTCTGAGAGGTTCAGACTGCTCTGAGAGCATTAGATATAGCTAATGGTTGAGGTCACCCAGGTATTTCCATTCCAGCTCCCTCTGGCTAATTCCTGATATCACTTTGAATGTCTATTGATCAGGCAGAAATTTTTCTTCTTGCTCCTGCAGTTGAAATTTCATTTGATTTGTTGGCATGAAGCCAACATTTTAATACAAAGCGAATTTTTTTTTTCAACATCTACAAAGAAGAAATTTGTTGGAACTCCTTTAAAAAACAAAACAAAACAAAACAAAACAAAACAAAACAAAACAAAACAAAACAAAACAAAACAAAACAAAACAAAACAAAAACAAAAACAAAAACAAACAAAAACCACCAAACAACCAACCAGCATTAATGCCAAAGCAGCTGGGGGAAACAAGTCTGAATTTGTCAGACAGATAGATAGCCCTTATTGTAGAGAAGTGTCTTAGAGTGTTCCGGTTAAAATTGGTTTTGATTTGCCAGAGTTAAGAGCTGTTGAGAATTGCACATGCAGTAAATGTTTTAACACTGATAATGCTGATCTGGGAACAGGCAGAAGCTCGTTCCTGCTGATGCCATAGCTGCAGTCTGGCCAAGTTTACCGAGGCATGGGATTTTGGAGGCCCTTGGGGGCTGTAAATCAAAGGGGCCAGGTGGAGGGAACCTGAAAACTAAATGAAGTGAACTGGTGCCAAAAAAGTGCCAAAGTCCCATGGGGATCCAACCTCTGAAACCTTTACTAAATCCAGCCCTAAGACAGGATGAATTTTTTTCTCCTGTGCAAAGACACACTCACTAGAGGAGATGCCGTGCTGGTGTTGCCAGTAAGGTAGCAAAGTACTCTGACAGCATATTGATTTTTCACAATGTAAGATACTTCATGGAAAGAGAGAGATTTACTGTGTGACTGATAGACAGAAAGTCAGGTAGCTGTGTAATCAGAGAAAAAGGAGTCTACTAGCAGCATCTTATTTATGGTTGTTTATTGTGAAAACATGGAGCACCCAAGAAGGACTGTTATTTTTGCTTTAAAAGCTCTTGGAACAGTTTCCCAGCACCACATGCAGTATTACAGTTAGTGAACTATGGGATTAAGTAATTTGGCCCAGTGTTTTGTTAACGGATATGTATTACTAATAGCATATTTATTTATCTATCACTTGAATTGTGACCAAGTCTTGATTCTAGTCAGAACCTCTGGAGTAACTATAAATTGTGCAATGCCATGACTGTACACCACCACCAACATCAGCCCCTTCCCCAGAAGTTGTATTGCTTCCTATTTATGTCCTTGTTTCTGCGTTCTTTTTATGGCCACAGCAGATCCATCTATAAGTCCAATACCTGGTGGTGAGGACCAAGAAGACATGGATGTAGTAATGTAGTTATCTGTCAATAAGCCTACATGATGAGAAAAGGATATGGAGCATTCAAACAGCTGCGATGTACAGAGATGGAGAGATACAGAGAGACGTATGTGTGAGTAAAAGACAGAACTTTATTCATGAGAGGTATTCAAATATATGTCTGTAAATACACGACTTCCAGACATATTACAAGGCAATAGAAAAAGAAGGGTGGATATGCATTGGAACAGACACACAGTTGTCTAAGCAAGAGAAAATACACAAATACAGCAAATAGCTCAGAGCAGCAAAAGTAATGCAGGCTAGTTTCCTATGGATTTATGTTCTGGTTTGACTGTACAGCATGTAGTAATGTGTGAGCTCCAAATACTATTTCCCATGTCTGAGAACTTAACATAGCATCTAAGAAAGGGTTAGACAAAGCTTGTGCTGCTACCTTTCCTTCAGTGGAGATAACAGCACAGCTTTTTTCTCTAATTGACTGCCAATTTTCATGAAATCTGTAGGTATAAAATAACTCTGATATGGCTGAAATTAGCCAAGAGGTTGAAAATACCATAACCGCTTATACTGCCATGTGGTAAACAAAGAATAATTCGACCTGGAATGTGATAAAGCAGACCTTGTAGGATGTTTAGAGATTTTAGCATTTATTTTTTGACAAGAACTAGAAAAGATTGACTTGTTTAGCTTAGCAAAATGGAGTTTGAGAGACTATACAGTCATTCTCTAAAAACATCAGAGAGGCAGGTGTGAACAAGGCGGAAGTACTGGTTGAATGTAAAGATTATTGTAGTGTAAGAGGTCACTGTTGTAAGATAGTCTTCTAAAATTAAGCCACAAGTAAAAAGAAGCTACCTAGTGAACATGGGTTAATTCCTGGATCTGCATTTTAACAGGAGTACTTAACAAACTGCTATCAAGATGTATCTTAATAAAAGATTGACAGGAAGGTGTTTGACACAGCGGTATGTAACTAGAAGACCTTGGACTCTGCAACTCAAGGTATTCTCCATCCTCATGAGGTTCTAAAGGACTTCTTGCAGCAATTCAGAGGTTGGAAATTTGGAACTGAGCTTTACCCTATGTTGGAAAACCAGTGTTTCATAGGATAGGTCTGAAGTACAGACTCACGCACCACTGAAGGAGGACTGGGATCTACCCAGGAATAAAGAGGAATTTAGGCCTCTTCCCCTCACATCAAGTGGCATACCATGCAAGCTTTCAAGTAATGGGATTGCAGCCCCATTACTGCCCTCACTTTGCCTGGCACCGTGTCTCCTCCTGCTTTTAAGGCCTTTAGGCTATCCTGTTAGCAAGAAGCAAGTGTTCTATCCTGTTTCATTACTTTATCATTTTCTCTGCTCATGCCCTATTTGCTGGGCTTGTAAAATGTGTAAAGCCTACAAGTGGCAGAAAGAGTTTGACTAAAAATATACTTAAGAGAATTCTGTGCAACACAGATGTGGGAACTGTGAAAGGCATCAACCATAATGACAATGCTGTTGGATATGTGTAATTTAATGTCATTTAGCTTCCCAACAGCATTCCATGTCACATGGGTTTGTTTTCTTTTTCCTGGATACTGCTGAACAGACTGGGGGGAGTCTGAGGGGAAGAAAATGGAAAGAATTATATTCTGACTTGCAACCCTAGATGCTAAGCCTCACTTTCCACCAGATCTCCAGCCTAAGATAATTTCTTCTGATGTGTAGGTGTAGAAGTCCCATTCCTAATGTGGCATGTAGGCTGTATTTCAGTCTCTCTTTATGTTTATCAGTAACATAAATCTCTTTTCTTACAGTAGAGAACATGTCTTGGAGGCAGGAAGTCATTGACCACATGCTGCAGCAGTTGGAGAGACATGCCTACTAATTACTGGCACTCTGCAGCACTTACATCAACATTTGCTGTTGCAAGTAATAATAATGAGCCACAGCATGGATTGGATCACACAACCAATAGCTTCCTTCCTATTTCTTATTATTTACCCTATTTTTTTCTTTTTGCTTTCCACCTTTTCACCCTGGTCAACTTGCTCATCCCTGGACCATGAATGTGCTTCAGGGCTGACAAAACTTCCAAGTTGCAATGAAGGAAAATGAAGGCACTAACCCTGTAAGGAAATTTGAGGCAGAGATTTCCCCTGAGCCACTCACATATTTCAAAAAGTCTGTATATATGAATGTTCCCCAGGGGCAGTGACACCATGGGCTGGTGATACAGAACAGTTTTCCTATATCAAGTGAGCAGGAAGACTTTTTAAATCACAGGCAGAGAAAACATTGTATGTCCATCCAGTTCTGAGGTATTAGCCATCTTCATTCAGAGTAAAAAGATACAGGAACTGATGGCACACTGAGTTATCAGAGTGAATCAGTAGGGTCCGTTTGAATGAATGGAGATACAGTGCTTTAAAATATATGTGAATATTAGCAGAATGGAGGTTTTATATGATTAGCTCTTGGTGGTGATCTCCTTTTCATCTCTTCATCTCTGCAAGTTCTTTGCATACAGGTAGTATCAGCAGAGGCTGGATGGCTTACAGGCAGCTGTGGTCAATGCTTCAGGATACCACAGCAGCCCTGACTGCATATTTAACAGACATTTCCCTCCAGATGCTTCATAGGTTATTTCATACTGACTGATGTCTGTGGCCTGAGAGCTATTGCTAATGCATTGGACTCACTTGTGTGTGTTGCTCTAGTTTGCAACAGTGCCACCCTGCCCTCCTCCTGTCCTGTAAATTGCTCCTGCCCCTGGTCACCTTTCCATCCAAGTCAGCTTCCTCTGTATGCCATCTGGATCCATTGCCAATACATCTGAGGCAAAGTCCAGTCAGCATCAGCTGAAGACCTCCCTACCTCTTCCTGCAATACATCAAGACATCAGAGGTAACATCAGAAAATCCAACACACATTGTCGTCTGGGATTTGTCTATACAAGGGGTGACTCCCAAAGGGTGCCTAAGCCCATATTCTCGTTCCTCCCTCAACAGAAAATGACTTCCTCATTACTTTTCTACTTGGTAGAACAAATCACCTTCTTTCCATCAACAGGACTCCTTAGTCCATCCTGGGCTGAACTGACACACAGTAGCAGTCTGGAGATGCACACACTCCCAGCATCATGTGCTTGGCTCTTGTGGCGAGTCCATAGAAAACACTCACATACCACTGCACAAAATGAAGCAAAGTACATTCCCTGCAGCATGCAAAGCCTCAAGTTTAACTGCTTGATTTTCTAGTCTCTTCTTTCTTTTCTTTCTTTCTTTCTTTCTTTCTTTCTTTCTTTCTTTCTTTCTTTCTTTCTTTCTTTCTTTCTTTC
>JANIJG010013541.1:0-58128 GCA_024611175.1 Megaceryle torquata | reverse complement strand
TTCTTTCTTTCTTTCTTTCTTTCTTTCTTTCTTTCTTTCTTTCTTTCTTTCTTTTCTTTCTTTTCTTTCTTTTCTTTTCTTTCTTTTCTTTTCTTTCTTTTCTTTTCTTTCTTTTCTTTCTTTTCTTTCTTTTCTTTCTTTTCTTTCTTTCTTCTCTCTTCTTTTGATTAATACTTTTAAAATCACAACCAGGACTGAAATAATTGCCAGTATCTTGACTAGCAACCTGCATTTTTGAGCTTAAGAAGCCAACATTGGCCATAACACATCAGCCCAAAGGGGCGTGTTGCCCAATATCCTGTTTCTGAGAAAAAACAAGGGATGAGCACAGCCACATATACTGTACTGCCACAAAATAGCCTCCCTGCCTCCAGCAGCTTGGGGACTGTGCAGACAGTTTTTGTATGAATGATAATGTGATATATACTCTCTATTTTTAGTCAGCCAGCACGTTTAAGAAGCTTCTAGGATTTTAGTCTACTCAAGTAGGAAGCAAAAAGATTTTTAGACATTATTTATTTATATATATAGAGAGGAATGTACTGCTTATTTCCCCCGATGTATTCCCATTTTCCTCTTATTTTCAAGGTTTTCCATGCTGGAAAAGGAAACATTTGGGTGAGTTAAACACATCTTTTTAGTTGTAACTGATATGAGGACATACTGGGGGAAAAAAAAAAAAAAAGGTACAATGCTGTTAAGTCTGATTTTTTTCAAAGCAAAAATCCATATTGATGAATACTTGTTAAATTAGAAGTTGGATGGTCAACCAGGTAAACAGTGCTAGTTTGCTGTCTCTTTTCCTAAACCAGAGATGAGATTTTTAATAGTGTCAAAGATGAATGTCAATAGGTGCCAAAGAAAGTTTGCACAAGGCACAACAGGAAGTTTTAGTGGTCTTACCAAGTCTAGAAATGATGCTACATTCTCTGAATGTCCTTTCCTGGCACTTATCTATTGATCTGCTACATGCATATGTGATATAGCATAGTCAAGTTGCCTAATTTGAAATATTACTCAGTCTTCAACTCCTACTGATCTCAGTGTTTATGGTTCTGAGGGAAAACAAAACAAGACAAAACACACACACAAAAAAGCAAACAAAAACCCAACAACAACAAAAACAAACAAAGAAACAAAACAAACAAAAAAAACCCCAAGAAAAATATTTGCCTCTCTTTTCAGGAGTCTAGATGTGGAGACAGAAAAACAGATACTCAAACCCTGGCACCAGATGTCTGATGGTGTGTTTGCAGAATCAGTAAGATTGGATAGACAAGAAAAATGGAGAGGAAGGCTTCACCTAATATAATAGGAATGTATCTGCAAGCAATTATTATGTCATTATAATTTCACAAACAATACGTATTAACTGGTACACAAATCTCTGTAAGTGCTAAATGAAATGTTAACCATTATATTCCAAATGTTTTATCACAAGAGACATTTTGTGACATCAGAAGCTAGTTTTCCTTCCACTCAATTATCTCTATTAACTGGTAACATATACTGAATCCCTGCCATGTGTTTTGTAACGTTAATCCTCATTAACTGAGTAAACAGAAATATGGCCTCATTGGCAAGGCAACTCAAGTGACCAGAAAGAAGAGATCTCTCTGGCCAGAGATCATCCATCATCTGTCCCTGTGTCGGGTTATGAAGTTAGCATGTAATTAATAGGCACTCAGAGTGAGCAGGACCACAGATGGAGTTGGGAGCAAACACAACACTTCCTCAAACGCCCACAGCAATGTCAGGCTGCAAGACTTTGCTTTATAAGAAACATTTTACAGCATCAGGTGGATTTCAATCCCCCTAAAACCTGGAGCAACTTATAAAGCAGAGCAACATAAAACCAAAAATCACAGAGCACGTAAACACATAACATGCTTTTATTTTCTCCCATGCAGCAATGCAAAATTGGACAATTATCCTTCCTTTGAAAGACTTGAACTATAAATGACGGTTCCAGATCTCTATAAATGGGCATTGCTCACACTGTTAGGTAGTGGGCCTGATGCTTATTAACTTTGAACTCCTGTATAAAACACTACCAAGGACCTGGTTCAGAAAAACATTTAAGCACGTGCTTAAGTTTAAGTGCTTCAACAAAGTTGTTGGAGGTAGAGCTCATATTTAAGTACTTTGCAAAGCAGGGGTGTCATTGTGAGTTCAAAAGCATCCCTGGACTTAAACTGCTCTGACTCCAGAGTGGCTGCATCCGCTTTGTCTCAGTCTGGAGCAGTTTGAATGGCTGAGCAGGGAGCACAGCTGTGCAAAAACAGCCCCAGCCCAAAAATCCACTGACCTCCATTTTGCTGGCCTCTCCTCCCTCCGGTATAATTGCATGAGCACAGCTTGAATCTCTTCTCACTTCTGCAAGTGTAAATCACAAGTAAATCCTCTGAGAGGAGGACTGAATAGTGGAAACAAGGAGAGAGTGAGGCTGGCTCTTCTCCGTAGTTATTCCAAAAGATTGCACCAGTGCTGGAAAAAACAATCCCTAGGAAAAAAAAAAAAGGAAAAAAGTTTATGTAAAACTGTCATGCACAACAGCTCAGGATTTCCTACTGTGCTTCTGTCAACACTTTCTGATCACCCTTTAACTTTGTAGCTTATCTAATTCTTCCTGAGATTGCTGAGCCCAGTTCTCCCCCTGACAACACTTCAGTGTAAATCCACCTACTTCAGTTACACATGATTTACACCAGTAGGAGCAGGGGAGTGAAGAAATGGCCCCTGTGGCCCTTACCTTCCCACCACTGAGGATCTTTAATTCACAAAGACTAAGAATCACACCCAGCAGCTTGTCCCTTGTGGATTGAGTTGTACAGGCATGGAGTCCATTATGGGATTTATTAACGGAGAAGGTGGTGATGGCAGTGCTGTTCTTCCTGCAATTTGCATAAAATCTGTGCAGAAAGAGGGAAAAAAATTGTGAACATCTGGCTATACCCATAGCTGGTACAGAATTCCATTACTGTGTTGGCATGAGCCCGTGAGCATGGCACTGCTAAATAATTCATTAAATTAGCAGACATTGCACATGGAAGATGTACACTAACCTAACAGAGAAACACTGCTCTCTATGGCAGAAAAAGCTTTGCAGGACGAAGGTATTTACCACTGGTGTCAAACCAAAGCCTAGAATGATGTCATTCTTCCTTCAGTGAATTTAGTATGTGATAAAAACTCAGAGGAGACTCATTGCCCAAACCCATGGATGCTTATACTGCATCACAGGGACAGGGACAGCTGCTCTCCCTTCCCAGGGCAGTCATGTCACTGGGCTGCAGATAGACACTGCCCAAGCACTGCTAAGACAAAAAGTGTTATGTAAATAGGACTAAAACCAAGTGTGTCACCCGTGGTATAGCAGGTCACCCAGCATTGCTCTCTAGAGGCCGATGAATAGCTCTCAGAAAGTCAAGACAAATGGCATCAGTCTCCCCTGAACTCTTGATCGCATGGGTGTATGTGTCTCCCAGACACTGGATGAGACCTACAAGGCCAGCACAGTGAAACCTGAGCACAAAGCTCAGCAGGGCATGCAGAGCTCCTTTGGAGAGAGGAAGACCACCAAGATCTCAGGCTGAGGCCCCTAACTGTCTCAGAGGAGCTGGGAGCAAGTCCTAGGGCAGTTCAACATGTCTCCCCACTCAGGAGTGGCATTTCTTCACTCTGTGTCCAGAGATGTCTTGACATCCTTGATGTCTGCAAGCTGTTCTGATACTTACAGGATTGAAGAACTGATTGAAGAATCTGCTTAAATAGCAACAAAAGAGTAACAAGAACTGAGCATCAGCTGGAGAACTATGACAGAAACAGCACAATATTGGTCACTTATTCATGATTAACTCAACCATCTCTAATTTGCCTAACATACAGAATTATCATTTACTCTGAACTTGCTATATTAGCTGCCATATAACATGACATTGGCTGTCTGCAAAATCAATTTCTCCTTCTTTCAAAGCGAAGTATTTCCAGCCTTTTTTTCTTTCCTTTTTTTCCCCCTCTTTATTTTTAAGGCAATGAAATCAAGTACAGTTCCTCTCTACTGTTTTGCAAACAACTGCTGAGTAAAAGAGCAAAATTGTGTCACATCTCCATATCACCTGAATAAATGCTGTCCTCAGAAAGGACAGTGTTTTCATCTTAATTGCTAGCTAGCAACAAAAGTGTTGGAGTTCAGCACTTCAATATAGATCAATGAAGGAAAAAACCCGTAACAATTTACTATAAAAGAGAGTATCTTGTATTGTGAGTGTTTAATAATGCTGCAAAGGTAGGTGAATTACATAGCTTACTTTGCTAACACAATATTTATAAATCCCTATTATGATAGTTTCCATAATTTATAACTTTTTTTTTTTCTGTTCCTGTGCAATTTTCAAACAGTGCTCTGTCTTCTGATAAACACTGAAATGGGGAAAACTTGCAATACCCAGTACTTGTGAGTTTACAAATGAGCTGTACAAAGCACTTGTAATTTAAAACTTATTTTTTAAA
Source organism: Megaceryle torquata (assembly GCA_024611175.1). NCBI lineage: Eukaryota > Metazoa > Chordata > Aves > Coraciiformes > Cerylidae > Megaceryle > Megaceryle torquata. The sequence goes on along the minus strand of JANIJG010013541.1, from coordinate 53,616 downwards.
ATACATGCACAGCTCTGAGACTGCAGAGCTATAAAATATCACTGTGAATAGGTGTGTGATTCATTGCAATGCACTTAATGTCAAGGCTTTCATTATTTAGCATGAAACCTGGCCAGTGTGGCTGGCCCCACTCCAATGGGAACTACAGTCCCAAAACTCCCCCCACCATAACCAGGAAGCATCATCTAGCGGTCTCTCAGCCCATTGCAATGATTACAATACTAAAAAGGGGACTAGTGATTTGAAACGTCCATCCTTACCTTAAAAGAGCCTAATCTCAGCAGCAGGGGGAGAAACTGAAGGTTTACTCGGTGTGCAGAAGCAGAGGTGCCTAAAACCATTGACACTGGTGGGTATCACCTTACCCAAGAGACAACTTTCTATCACAGAACATTAAACTGAGAATTTAACAAAAAAAACCCCGACAGTCTCTATTTAAATAGGGTTAGTATATCTTGTCATTAAAGATTAATCTTTCTGGCTAAAATGCCAAGACTTTATTACAAACAAAACCAGGCTTTTCCATAAGTCCATGGTGATCAAGTGGTTTAAATGTGTACCCACAAGCCAGTGTGAACCACTCACATTACCATTTGAAGCTGACATCCAAACTTCTCCAGCAGCTGGTCCCTGTATCCAATTAGTTTTCCTGACAGGACCTGAATATTAAGTTGTTGTGGGTTTTAATTAAATATTGAAGAATTATGGTGACATGGCATGACAGCCTACTGCAAAATAATTTACAATATCCTGTTACATTGTTATTTTAAAACAATTTTCCTAGCATGTTTAATCTTCTTAAAACCTGCTGCTAAATGAAATTACTATATTTTGCTATATATCAAATAATGATAAATGGCATCTTGCATTTACATGTGCCTTCCATATCCAAGGAGCAGAGTACTCACTCCTCCTTACCTGCCTCCCTCCTTCCCTTAAAGAGAAAAACATTGCTTTCCATCATTGAAAAGCCTGAGTTTTTTAGAACAGATCCTCAAGGGGCTCACTTCTATTTTAAAAACTGAGCTCACACTGAACATGTGCTATTACTATCAAAGGCAGAGAGGTCAAAATGGCTATTACAAATCTGTACAAACCTCTTTTGTCTAGCAGCTCAGGTCAAAAAGTGCCAATTCATGTGTCTGATGTTTTGATACAGTTTATGCATTGGCTGATAAATTAATCACAAACTCCACCATTCAGCAGCGATTAGGCATGTAATAAAATGGGCTGGATCCTGTCCTCTCTTTCAGATGCAAAACACCACAGAGTAAGATGAAATTCCTTGGATAAGTGCAACTCAGAGCAGGATTTATCTGACAAGTGCCAGTATCAGCATGTATTGTGTCAATCTAGTCTGGAAATATCTACAGAGCTGGGCTGATGCTTCCTTTCAGGTTTTTATTTGGTGCCTATCCCCTTGTTAGCCAAGTGGTGATCCACTGTGCTTATCTTTCCACATACCCTGAGATTGTGTGTTTAAAATAGACCTTCATGATACCAATATTTGAATATCACTGGCTATCTGAATGATGTGGGAATTGAATTTTTTGATCAGCTTTGTTTGAACTAAACCAGAGGAGGAACATAAGATCTCTGAGCACACAGTATATTTTTCAAAGGTTAGAAATATCTTTTTTCCAGCATGAGCAGGAAAAAATACAGAGTTAATTTTGACAGCTCAGACACTGCTGCCATTGTGCAGGGAGAAACTCGAACTTCCCAGCTGTCTTGCTGGCTCAACACTCCATTAGATGTTTAAAAGGAGAGAATACATGCTGGAAATTTTGTTTGGAGGAACAGCTCAAGGGCAGAATGTTAGACTGCTTTCACAAACAGCATTCTGGAAGCCATATTATTATCAATAATAATTATAATTTTTATTATTCTGTTCTCTCCTTTATAATCTCCATCTTCCAGGGACGTAATGACCCACTACTGTTTCTCAAAACCATAAGCATGACAGATGAAACTTGGGCCAGCATCATCAACAGTAGCAGCTAAAAGCACACAGCACTGGTGTCATTTTTTAGCTTTATGAAGGCTATAGCATATGGAGGGCTCAGCTCACACCCTCCTCCCTAGACCAAAAGAGCATTGACTGCCTAGGCAGTGTCATCCTGCTCCACCACTGGAGAAAATGCATTTCAGCAACAGATCAGAGGGAAGGATTTCTTTTTGGGCAATGTTATCTTCTCCACCTGCAGAACCCTACTCAATTTCTAGGGTGATATTTAGTACTTGCTTTGGTAGTGCATACCTGCAGTTTATGTGCTGTCTGCAGAGCCAGGGATGCATGAGTCCATACCTAGTGACTGGCTAAGACCCACCTCTCAGCTGGTGTCTTCAGTATGGACTTGAGGAGAGATCTGATACTTAAGGAGATCCTCATAAAGTGACATACCTTTATGCAACCCTGCCATCTCATGGTGTTTGTCCAGGACAAACACCTCCAAAATTTGCTCTCCAGCAGATATCCCCAGCTTGCTTTTTGGGACCTAATGATGATGTGGATAATGTGAGGGCAAGCTATCTGCAGGGTTTAACAGCCTTGCTAAGCACACAGGTCATGAGGAGTGACAGAGTTCAATTTACTACCTAATTTTGGATTGACAAAATAGACGTTGCTTGCTACAGCAAGCAATGCCAAAGTGAGCAATGCCATACTAACCTGCAGCCTGAAAATAGGCAAGGCAGAGGTACCCGTGTGCCAGCCTGAATGTCACTGCAGAAATGCCCTTCAGTGTTTGTGTTACCTGTTACTGTGTATCGTGATGTCTCTCTTCTAAAGCAAAAAATATCAGCAAACCAAGTAATTTAAATCCAGATGGAAACACAGAAGTAAAAAAGATGGATTAAAAAGAAAGGAAGTACCACACCTGTTTTTCATTCTTTCTACTGAGCCTATTATAGCCTTCCCCAGACACACAGTTCATTTTCTTTGTATGTTCCTTCAAAACCCCTTTCCAGAGCAGGACTGTTCCTCCATGGCACTCCTGCAGAGACGCCATCCATGCTAGTGGCAGTCCTGCACACAACATAGGCGACATCTTCATACTGGAATGGAGGAAAGAAGTTTTACTCTCCTTATGTTTCCCTTAATGTATATTCATCTTTCAAACCAAGTGACTACAATTTCTGCTATGGAAGTGCTTTGGGGACCCTATGTGACAAAAGCTTTATAAGCATAAAGGGAACTATTAGTTTTTATGAATCCCAAAAGGCTATTCTCAGAGTTGCCCAAAGGGAACACATGAGCAATACTTGAGGAGAAGAAGAAATATTATTTTTCAATAAGGTATAAAATATTTACTATCTGCCAGTGATGGGCACTGAACGATTTGCGGATATTACTTTGACAGTGCAGTGTTCAAGGACACATTTCACCCTACATAAGCAATCATCAGAGCAGTATATCAAAGCCTAAAAATCTCCTACTAGTATAGATATTGGCTGCATCTGAAAACAAGAGAATGTATAACTCACCATGTGTAATTTTGTGTGATTTTTAAATATGGGCACATATATTGTATATATTTCCTAGTGGGTGAAACTCACAGGTGGTATGTGTTGTTGCTCAAGAAAGAAAAAACAAGGTTCTATTTTACATCACATGCAGGAAATTTAGCTGCTTTTCCCATTATTTGCTTAGGCAGGGTGGCTGTACTCCATCTGCTAAATGACAAATAAAAACTTCCTCCATAGCCAGAGCAGAACAAAAGTTAGTCCTACGAATAGTTCATCTTCTCCATGTTAGAACTTGTCATCAGATAGGAGGTCTCTGGAGGTGCCCGTCTCTCACTGTGTGTCACAGGTGGGTTGCTTCACCCTAAGACCATAGAAAGGATGAAAAATGAATGGCTACTGATAAAACAAATAGAGTATTTTGCATTTATTTAAAAAATATTTTCTCAAAGTTCTTGATGAGCAACCATATAGCTTGTAGATCTGTGCAAGACTCCCAAGAACAGTGGAGTCTTTACTCCACCGATTTTAGTCCATTTACACTCAAGCCCAGTAGGCTGCATTTTTAATTCTGGCTTCCACTGAACTCAAACTGAGCTGAAAGGATGTGGATATCACTGTTCAATATATAGAAGTATTCAAAGCCCCAAGCTTTTAAAGGTTTCAGAACAAGCAAGTTTCTCACTTTTTTTCCCCCCACGTGATATATTTCTTTTCAAATTGGTTTGAAACGGCAAAGTTAAACAAAGAGTTTGCATTTGCAACAAGGATAGTATGTAGATGTGCATATAAAATTCTAGGCGCCTTAAGCAATGTTATTCTTCTGAGTACATCACCTGGTAACAGCACTGGACCTCTGGAAGCCTGATTATGTGTCTCTGGATTATTCGCAGGAGTGATGCCCGGAAGATCAGGCTTCCCTAATAAAAGATTTCTTCACCCAAATGTGACATGTAGCCACCTCTGATATGGACTGTGGTAGCATTTAATGGTGCACAGCAAGATAACCCAACTAAATTAGGGCAAGAAGCGGAAAAGGAACAACACTGCCAACAGGAACTCCAGGGAGACTGTAAGTAGGCAGATTGCAGCTACCTGAGCTGTAACAGGCCAAGGAGCCGCGAGGACTGCTGTCAGCAGCACAATACTGGATGCACTTTTCCAGGGGTCTGAAGGAACTAAAACCTGTTTTATCTGGTATTAAACTGCACAGCCCCCTTCTAACCAGCTCAGGTGGGAGTGAAGAGCACTACCTTGGAGTCAACTCTGCAGTTTGTTGAAAGGCCTGATGTAGCTGCTACCTTGGTGTATCCTATGCAGTGAATGACCCATCTAACCCTGCCTGGCTGTGTGCTCTGAAGGGAGAACTTAAAGCTCTAGGAAGTAATCTGAAGCTATTACAGTTGCTATTTCTTTTCCAGTGCTTGCTTGGTTATGGAGCTGTCTGGGGTCATTAGGAAGTTTCTGGATTGTATGAGACTTTTAAACTCTTTGAATAGCCGTGAATAAACTGAGCTACATGAAATCATGGCCTAAAGGAAATTAAGAGTCTGAGTCTAATACTGGATGCATGCCTGAAAAAATCTACAAGTGCACAAGCAAGCTCAGATGCCATCCCTTCACACCAAATTCCTAGTGAGCCCATTGTTGTTTTTTATTGTTTTCTGCTGCTCAGCTTCAGCCTGAGAGAATTTAAAATGACCACAGCAGAGGCACTTAAGATAGCAGGGCTAGAAAGCATTAGTCTCAACCTCTTAGAGTATGAAAAATCTTCAAGCCATTCTGTAACAATTCCTTTGGTGGCTGCTTAGAGCAGCACATAAAGTGCTAGCAGGAACATGAGGTTGGCACCTGAACACCAGGAATCCTATGACACACCAGACAGAGATTAATACAGATTAATATTAATGAGAAAGCTCCTTCTGTTGAACTTCCCTCTGGCATTAATTTCTCAGCCCATCCATGTTCTTGGATCCTGAAACCATGCACACAGTCCATGTGAGGAGGGATTCTGGCATGCTGAAGGGCTGAGAAGCTTAGACCACAAACACAGCCCCTCCAGGAGGATCCCCATGCTCTTTGCTGGTGGAGAAATCATTCCCTGTCAATGCTAACTCATTGCATCAGGGCTTGCATATGGTTCTGCAGTTGGCTGACCCACTTCAGTTATTTATTCCTGCACCACTAGTGTAATATATCTGTCTTAAAGTGTCCAGCTTATACCCCAGATGTTCACACAGCCCTTCAAATAATGGAGCTGACCACAAGAAATTAGACTTTTCTGCCAGGTCTGGTGTTGTCTTCCTGAAGGCTATCAAACAGAGTTCACAATGTGATGGATCATTCACATGGTTCATATCTTTGGCCCAAAGCATCTTAAAGATCACATAAAGCCCTCAATAAAATCTGTACTCAGTAACTTTGCTCTTCTGCAGGAACTAGACCTCTCCAAAATTAGTGCAAATCTTACCTGTGGAGGAGACAGAACGGGTCAGCCTGCGACTGTGGAATGAGCTCCTTCAAGACTTATGGTCCCTGTTTCACTAACTTTTCATTTTCTAAAATAAATACAGAGCAAATAATTTTTTAAAATAAAATAAAGACAAATAAACCCAAAACTTATAAAGCTGTACCAAAACAAGTCATTCCAGGGCACACAATTCTCTCCAGAATAAGGAAGAATAAACATCGTCTGATAGATATTAATCACATCACTTAAGGCATTAGTGCAAGACATTCGGATACTGTCAAGATGAAATTATGCAGAGTAAAAATCTGAATATTGAGATATTCAGCCAATTTGTTGAATGAACAGCTGTGATACTTTAACTTCTCCCTTAAAACCACTTTGGAACTGGAAAGCTGCAGTGTCCACCCTTTCTGCAAGGGAGATCAAGAGAGCTGTTGATATCAAAGACTGACACAGCTAACTCACAAATTACAGGAATTGTGAAAATGGAAATCAGGATGCCTTAACATATATGATGTATTTTTGGAAGGCAGTAAAACTTTAATAAAGGTGAGTCCTGCTTTAGAATTCTATGACAGGCCTTTGAAGGAGCTGACAAACGTGGGTAAAAGGGATCCAGTCAGTAAGGGCTGCTTATTTGCCAAAGGGTTTTCAGCATGATTTTTTTTTTTTTTTTTTTTTTTTTGCATGGTTTCACTGAACACCTGACAAATTAATGGGAGAGGAATTAACAATCATCTCTTGTAAAGAAATCCCCTGAGCTGAAAGCAGTTGAAAGCCTCTCCCAGTATCACGTATGTTTGGTTTTTTCTTATTGTCTTCATTATACAAACATCTTCACACTTCCCTACACCCGCAAAGATACCGCAGCGCATAAGCTTTTGATCTGACCGTTTACCATTTTATTCAGCTATTGATCATTTCAGCACCTTTCATTAATTAGCAATAAAGGATCATCATCAGAGTAAGAAACAAAGTTAGGAATTTGGTTGAGTATGAGTTTGAATCTCTCCTTTCTCAATTTTCTTCCCACTGGACTCTAGTCCTTCCTCATTAATTGGCAGTTGATCTATTTCCCTACCTCACTGACATGATGTGAAAGACTGAGAGGTGTCTTGACTTTGCAGTAATGAGGGACAATAGACACCCTATTTACAGAAAGGGCAAGGAAAAACATGTTGCAGGAATACACACATGGACTGTCCCTGGTTTTATGAGAGATGAAGAACAGAAATCACTTCAGCAGAATGCTGTAATGACTCCCAGGTTGAGAGCAAGGTAAAAAAATGCTACCTGGAAGCACAGTGGTGTGCAGTAACACAGTGACAATGAATCCCTTTCTTTTAATATGATGTTTTTCTGCTGACATAGCCCTGTGAGCCCCGTTCCTGTGAAATAATGGAAGAAAGCCCTGGGTTACAATTTCCAGGCTCTCGGAGAAACCCAGTCATGACTAGATATGGCTTCTGTCATGCCACTGCTATTAGCAGCCCAAAAGTGAAAAACTAGAGCCCTTTAAAAAGGTAAGTAAGAGACATCTGCAGGAAAACTGAACCCATGTGAGCTCTGGTCTAGTTTGAGGTTTATGTCTTTTAGCAGGGTTTAAACAATTTTCTTCAGCAGTATAAGGTAGACAAAACCTGACCCAATTCCTTTAGCTGCAAATGGGCATCTGCTATCTTTTGAGATGCTTTTGGGTATTTATCCAGGACAACCACATGAGGCTGACAGATGAGGCTCCAAGTTTCCAGGGGACCCATCACTTTCAGAGGCTGGGCTGCAGAGAAAGAGGTACTGAGGTATCTGTGGTAGCACAAGGAATAGTTCAGTTTCTTACAGCCACAGAGTGATTCAAGTTAGATTGAGCTGCTTTCATTTTTGACCCTTGTGGACCAGAATGACAACAGAGGCCTGCCACACTGGTCATCAGGGATGGGACCTTTGGTCTTTGCAGTGACAGAAGAGAGCTCTTCTGGTAGCTGTGAATCACTGCCTGCTGACAAGGCCCTTTGGCTTCACGGAGATGTTGATCCTTTCAAAACTGTGCTGTGAGATGCTTTTCCACACTGTAAACCAGATGCCTTTTATCTCAAGTCCAGTGCCTATGTGAAAAAATAATTATATACATGGCTACGCTTCAGGCTACAGCAACAGTGAGATACAGCCATGTTGCAAGGAGCAGGTTCCAGAAACCAAGGTATAATCAATGTCAGGCTGCAAACAGTGCAAGAGCCATTTCTGTTGGGTGGCCTTCAGCATCGATTAGACTTTTTTTTCTATTTTTACTTGATTTATTGTAGCTTTATGTAAAGGTCTCAGAAAATCACTAGTAGATAAGTGCTCTGGAAATAAAAATATAAAAATATATTTATGTTCCTATTTTTCAAATCACTTCCTACAAGCCAAGTTTTGTGGCCACAAGAAAGGTACATTGCATCTGGTACTAAGTATGTGCAGGAGAAACTGAAGTGAAGCTGAGGTCTGCTGAGAAAAGCCTGTGATAAAAAGAGAAAGGCTAAGAACCTCCTGGAAAGCTGTAAATATAATTAAAACATGGGAAGGAGAATGTCAGATGGATTAAGGTTAATGGTTCACACACTGACACAGCTTGCTCATGAAGAGCATTAATGGTTTTATCAGAAAAGAGTGGAAAAGGAGACTATACAGCAATCTGCCTCACTTCTGAAGCAATATGCAGAGCAGTGGTTCCTGACCTCAAAGACATTTCTCTATCAGGTCAAGAATGGCCACCTGAAGATTACGGTATATTATGGTGAGGAGGGAAAAAGTCTTAAAAACATGGGTTTGCATCCTGAAATCTGCTTGAAGCTTCTCTGCTTTGCTGACTGATCTAGAGAAAATGTAGCAGAAAGCTCAGGCTGACTTGAAATATTATCTCAGAGCATCTCTTTCAGCTCCCTCCTGCATTATTTGGCAGTCTTTTGATACTGCTGTTCTTCTCTCATTGATTTCAGAGACAGCTGGCTTTCCTCCAGGCAAATGCTGGCTGGGGAGCTGGGCCATTGTTGTATATGCAGTGCATGGAGAGGAAATCCTAGTGGTGTCCACATCATGTGGAAGGAGGTAGGTAAGGGGATGCAGGGGCTGTACACTGAGGAACCAGATAAGAAATGGAAATCCCAAATCCAGCAGAGAATGTGAAATAAAACTCCAAAACAGTAATACTTCGAGAAATGGTTCAGAAGTGTAAAGGTTCAAATTTCTTCTGGGAATTAGTAACACAAAAGTCAGTCTGATTTTGCTCAGCAGAAGGGAAACAAAACCTACCTGACAAAATAGTTTGAAGTACAGGAGATGACTAGTTAGATTGCTCTGAACAAAGAAAGCTGCAGTGACAGCAAAGTTTTCTTTCTTGTGTCTCACATTCTTAACAGATGTTTACTGAGAGCACTTTTTTTCCACTTAATCCTTTAAAAATCTAGTTCAAAGGAGCTAGGAATTCGTGGACATCAACATAACAAAAGAAGCAGTAAACTTATGCATATCAAGGCTGATGTGTCAAAAGCTCCAAAGACCCAAGGAAGCAATAAAGTGATACACTATGATACAAATAAGATGTTGTGATCCATCTCAATAAATTCTTTTTATCACATAGTGAGAAAGTCTCCAAAAAATACACCTTCAGAAGAGAAGACTTCTCTGATAGAGAAATGTTTCCCTCATGAAGAGAGGTACCTGTTTTACAGGAATTCCAATTGTTCTTCATTAATTGGACTTTTTTTGCAGTAACACTATTCCCATCGTAAACAGAGTTTTTTGTAAACAAATGTAGCACCACCCCTGTACATGCAAGAAGGCCCTTTTCATCTTGACTTTTCAGTTGTGGAAATAGAGACATCTTTACCTTCATGGAATTAAGAACAATATCTTCAAAATGATCACTGCTAGTCCATGTCTTTCTGATAAGAGTTTTTCTATTTCCACATTTTGGCCTAATTTAGCTGCTTTACCATCTCACGCTAACTTTGTATTAAAGATGACAGCAAAACATGAGCTTCCTGACTTTTTACCCTCCCAAAATGTTTTCTATTTTTAAAGAAAGAGTGGGATCAAGCAAAGACAAGTATTTATAGTAAGGGGAAGGTGAACATGTTTGAAGATGCACTATACTATAATGAGACAGAGCTGACACTGTATCACTGTACACTTTAAAACCTGAACAGTGATTAGTAAGAATGTCATCCATCTGCAACAGCCACAGATCCTAGCGAGGGTCACAGATTTCCTTAGGTTTTATATGAGGAAACAAATGTTATTTGTAGGCTTACTGTTGTGATGGAAGCTGCTTATGGCAGTGATTGGGTGAAAAAGAAGTCCCCGTATTTTTGGTTAAATATTACAAAAAAATGACAACTGTTTCAAGAAGAGAGGTCATCTCTCTGGTCATCCAAGGTTTTGAATTCAATTTACAAGCTCATGGTTAAACAGTGCCACTTTGTTCATGCTGAAAGCATAACAATTGCAATAGCAAGTGGTGTTCTGTATTTTGCTTCAGCTTCTGAAACATCTGAAGGGTAATGCCAAGGAACTACCAGAGAGGTACAGGTGTGAGACATCCAGAACATCATGAAAGCAAGGTTCACATTCATAAAAAGGAAGATGCTTCTCTTACCATATTTGATAGAAAAACATATTTGTTGGACAGCAGCCACTTGTGTCCAGTAAGGGCCATCTTCCCCATTGCCCAATATCACATACCAGCTACTATGCACACAATTTGACCAAATAGGGGTAAAAATCACCCCTCTCGATGCTCTGTATAAGAAACATTATAAGTTCCATTGGCATAGCCTCATAGTAAGAGGTGAGAATGATTTGACCCAGCCTTCTCACATGGATTTTAGTGTTAAATCTGAGAAATTAATCTCCGGCAGTGTTCTTCCATCCATCCAGACACTGAGGTACTTAACCAACTCTAGCTGCCTGATTAGTTTAGCTGTGAACACTAAGGCATGCAGACAGGAATATGATACTACCGAGACTTTGGATTTAGGCCAGTCAGTCATAAAGGGAGGGGAGTTAGAAAGTATTTTCCAAGTGAGGAGACACACATGCATCTGGGTAAGTTAGTGAGAGCTGGAAAGGATGGGCAGATAGCCACAACTTCTGAGACATACATGTATTATTTTAAAAAGTTTTCCTTCAGTATGTCCGTCACACCCAAATTTATTGTCTTCACATAAAACTCATTCCTTTCACAGAACTGTATTCTAGCTGTGTCTTTCTAAATAATATGAGTTTCTGTAGTGCAGTTTTGCTGTCTGGGAAAGTCACTATAATAATCTGGAGTAACAAGGTCAATTCACACAGAAATACTCCTCACTAAAACTCAGTATTAAGATGGTAATATGCCTTAGGCTCAGTATTCCTATGTCTGAGAGATTCTGAATTTCACCTAAGAGATTTACTCCCAAGAGCTAAATATATACCTATCTATATGTGGGGTTCGGTTGCCACATGAACTAGGCAGGCTATTGCCATTTTGTGTCATTAGCCTTGTGCCATGCTCTTATCAGCAAACAGCATTTATCCACCTTTGTACCTGATTTGAGATCTCGGGATATGAACTGGTGAACAGAGATGGAAGAAAACCAAAACAGCAACTTAATATCATGGTAAACAGGGCTGCTAAATTCCTCTTGGCAGTGGCCTCTTCCAGCAGAAGAGCGTAAGCTCTTGCACATTTCTGGGGTATGGGCCATGTCTGCTTTGGTCCAAATGTCTGAGAAATTATGTGAGAAGGAGAAATAAGGGATAAAACACTGAAGAAAAAGCTCATGAGAGTATCAGCTGTCATTTAGTGTTGCAGCTATTTAATTAGTGACCCTCCTCAGTTGGCCACTCTCTCCCAAAGTGCTACCAGACATGTCTTGTGGGTCCAGAGTCTTCATGACTCACAGTCCATCTGAAGAGGTACAGCCCAGGCTCAGCCCCTGAAGGTACTTTTCTTAGAGAAGAAGACAATAGTTTAATGTGACAAACTGACTGAAGATCCCCATTTCCCTCCTCTGCCTGTATGTCTATCCTTTCCCTCCAGCTCTCTTGAAGGTAACCCAAGCCAGTGCTACCAGCTTGCTTTTGCACTTACTTTTTCGTTGTCCTTAGCTGAACCAAATACAAATGTAGAAAAATGTCAGTTTTGATGTTGTTGAACACTTCTTAGCATGATAAGGAAACCTGCTGAACCAACTAGAGGCCAAATTGTCCCATTACATATGGGTATCTTCTGCTTCAGGCAGGTGAGTAATTGCTTTGGGCATGTTTCTGTCACTTGGAAAGAGCAGTGTGCCAAGCAGAAGGGAGCTTGCTGGGCTTGGCCTCTGCCTCCGGCCCCAGCCCTCCCATCCCTACCAAGAGCATCTGGAGGAAGGTGGCTCTCCAAGAGCCCCAAGGAGAGGCCTCAGCCCATGTTTGCAGATGCAAGGTCTGCAGGAGCAGCAGGGGCTGGCCACGAGGCTGTGCCAGGCTGCCACTAGCACAGAGAGGAGCAGAGCAGAGTGGAGCAGACATCTCTGCTAGCCAGCAAGCCTGCCAGCTCCCCAGCTTCAACACGCTTCAGGGAGTGCAGCTGGAAAGCAATGACCAGCAGAACAACTGCCAGAGGTTTTTTACTTGCCTTGAGTATGCTGTGTCCTCCTCTGGTTTGAAATCATGTTGAATCCAGCTATAGCTCATGAAGCTCATACGTGTGCCAAAACGATGTACCTGCATACGCTCTTTGCAGCCAGTAAGTTCCCTGGCTGGCATTCAAACTTATGGTGTGACATAAATGGGAAGGAAAAGCTCCTGCTCTGATCTTTTCTAGCAAGCCCAGAAGATGAAGGGATAACTAGCAACAATATCCAAACCTTCCCTCTGGCAGTCTTAACAACAGAATAAAACACCTATATTTAAACACTAGAGGAGAGCAGAGAGGAGGAGAGTTGTGCTGGAAAAGGCAGCAAAGAGTCCCAAAGCCCCTCAGCAGCTCCTGCAACCCATCTGGGGCTGTACTCACTGTACTCACCAGTACTGCTGTACTCACCACTCCTGCTCAGAGATTGCACCCCCCAGCACAGCTATGCCAATGTGTCAAGCTTTCTACTTCTCGTCCCTGGCCAATGTGTCAAGCTTTCTACTTCTCGTCCCTGGGCAAATAGGTGGAGGAAGCATTACATTCAGTTTCATCACAGGGCAAGAAAAAGGATTAACCCATCACTGCCACACCCTGTGTCCAGCTTTCTGATGTTGCCTGATCTTAAAACAAGACAAAGTATTTCTGACCAAGGCCATCAATGATTACCATGCTCTGCTCAGTGGCCTTCCTCAGACATTTCTGCAGCACCTGCATATTATTTCAGTATACTGCAGCCGCTATGTAGCCACAAGTTACGTCAGATGCTCTCCTTCCCTCTTTGCAGTCAGTTCAATTGCTTTCTGACTGGTATCATGACAATTACATTTTTTCCCCTTTGACTTACCAGCCCCTATCCTTTCCCACCTAATAGACCTGTGTGCCTGTCTGAAGGTTTCAATAATAAGATGTAGGGATCCTAACCAGCCCAAAAGCACCACCTCAAGCCATACAATTTGTAAAGTTCTCAGTTGTTTCACTGAGAAGCTTTCATGGTCAATTAAAGTAAGGACTGTCAAGACATCTACTCTCGAAGTCCAGAAAATTGTTTGGTTTGGCACCTTTTAAAGAATACAATTTTTAGAAAGACTCTAACTGTTGTACAAAAGAAAAAGTTGACTCTTCACAGATTGGCTCATAACAATAAAGAGCTTGGGTTTCTGTCACATTGTTTCGTATTCAGACAATTGGTGGATATTTATGAAAACCTCAGAAGTTTTGTACATTATGGGAGGGGTGGCTCTGTCTGAGAACACCTGCTGAGCATATATTTTCTGCAGTTATTGTCTGAATTGTCCAAGCTCCCTACAACTCCCAGTGCATCTGTATAAATCAGATAGGGACTGACAGAGAAGGCTTCTTCTGATTTATCAGATGACTATCTCTTCAATCTGGCAAACTACCTAAACCCTGAGAACTGTAGTGTTTCCCCAAGATCATTCATAGCACGTGTACCAAAAGCTCCTTCTGACACCCAGCCTTGTACTCTAATTAGAGAAATCAAAGCGTTTCTTGGGTTGGGTACTGGGGAAGTGTTGCTCACAAATGTTCAAAGTTGATCTTTTCAGTCAGCAGAAATAATACCCTGAGATAGAAATGACCAACAATTTTCAAAGCAATAGAAAAGTGTAGATATCATCAATAGATGAGATTAGAGAGATGTGGTCTATATTGCATTTGTTACTGGCCTGCATTACAATGAACATGTGCAGTTTAATGCAGTTAAAGATAATCTGTATCACTTGCTAAACACATTCCATCAGTTTTACATTTATGCAGCTAAAGGCAAATGTTTAAACATTTGGTTAATGCACCATATGTCTAAAATGTTTTAGTTCCATCTGACATTTTAAAAATATTTTTATTTCAGTGGTAGCTTACTGAGTAAATTCATGTCTTCTAGAGCTGAGTATCCCATACTCCCTTTTGCCACAGCATTCCTAGACCTGTCTGCCATGATGTCTTAATTTTTTGGCTCACTAATCTAATTTAAGCTAATGTAATTGGTTTGGCAGCTCTATTAACTTTTTCTCTTTTTTTGCATGTAGGTGCTAAATGAGGCAGAATGTGTGCATGGTATGTGAGGCTGCCTTTTTCCTCTTGCCCATTTTAAAGCATGATTGCAATTTTCTGGACAGGGGCAAGAAAAGTGGGACAACACAGCCCCTCTGTGCAACCCACCTGGCAGCAAATGAAGCATCCTTCATGGTAGATTAGCAGTGAAGCCTGCTGGCAAGCAATGGTGCAGTGTAGATCAGGATCAACTTTGCATAGACTGTTTGGGGTGACTAATGTGCATGAAAACTCTATCTCAATAAGAAGACCTTCCACAGCCAAATACAGAGACAAGAAAGAGACAATACAGAGGCAAGAGTCTGTCTTGCTCTATCCAGGGGAATTTAGGTTTGGTAATGGCTGGGAACCCTCACTATTGCAGGATGTGCTTTAAGCTCCTCATGACAACATTAGGCAGAAATATCCAAGCAGATATAATTACTTCAGTGTTTTCATCTGATGACTGTTTCTTCACACATAACTAGCGCCCCGCTTTCCAAAAATGTTTAGCTCTCTGGAAATTCTGTACTGAGGGCAAAAATGCAAGTTTTTAAGTGAGACACTGAAGCCATTATAAGAAATATCAAACCAGCAAGTCAGCTTAAATGTTTAATGAAGTGAGATTCAAACATAGCTTAATAGATTTTATTAAAAAATTCACAGAATCATCCTTCTTGGTTCTGAAAGAAAATATTCCAGTTTTCTGTCTGGATCAATTCTGTAAATGAAAATTGTAAGGAAACCCATGTCAGCTTTTATTGCTGAATCTTCATCATGCAACGTTGCAAGGAAGATTTATTAATATGATACTAAAATCAGAGCCAGTACTCTGACTGCAGTGACAGCAAAACAAATTCTCTGCTGCTGTAACTTAGTACAGGTCCTGGGTGCCATGACAAAAGGATACTTCAGCTGATGCCACAATCAGGTTGCTCCAAGAGGTAGATTAATTTAGGATTAATGGGTTTATGTCAAGAGAAAATTTAGCCTAATATTCCTCAATCTGGTTTCTATCTAGGGAAATATTCTAAGCGGAATTTTGTTTTCTGACTGATTTTATTTATTGATTTGCAATAGAAGACCTTATTGGAGAAAGGAGAAGGTCAGCTTTTCCTCAGCACAGTCCAATTTAGATAACTGTCAGAACATCAGCAGGTTCTTTGGAAAAGCCAATGATCAATATTTTCCAAAGCTTAGGCACAATTTCTTTTTCACAGATGGGGAGGCACCACTTGATCGTGATGGGTTGCAGTTTCCAAAAGTATGTCTTCACCTCTGTGGGTATCAGCACTGGATTCCCCAACACCAGTGGAAAGAGGTGGAAAGAGGTGAGAAGTTTATGTGGCTGCAGATTCAGGCCACAAAGGATGAAGAGGACTTTAGGAGCAATTTACACAAACGTCTGGCAGGGAAGGGAAATTTGTTCTGGCTTGAATGGAGAGGAAGACTGGACACTTAGTCTGGACTGCCCTGCAGACCTCCCTGTGCAGCACAAGCTGCTTTGCTGTTGTCTTATCTCATACAGATCCTGCCCTCTTGGCGAAGGAGTAAAGTATATTTCTTTCCTCTGCAAGACAGTGCTTTATACAAATGCTGGCAAATGAATCCTGATAAAGTAATCAATCAGTATAACAGAATGAAAGCCCTGAGTACTAAAAGGTGACATGAAATTATTGTCTAACCTATTAAAGGAATAAGCCTGCTGTAGCCCAATTACACCTTCACTGTATACAATGAAATAGCTCTCAAGTAATTCGTCAACAAAGGAATAAACCTGTCATGAAAAGAAAATTTATTGTTCATCAAGGCTATGTATTCAGGAAGTACTACTTCTCTCAGGGTCATGCTGGTAGTAACTCAGCATGAGATTAAAGGAAATCAGAGGAGTCTTCAATGTATTTTACATTTTCCCTTTATTGAGCTACCAAAGTTCTATCTGAATCCCTAAATTCTACCAGCAAAGGATTATTCAGTGGAAAACAAAAGTGTAAATTGATAAATAGAAGGAATAGCAATTCTTATATGTACTTTTTTTTGCTTTGCAAGAACTTTTTTCCTGAAAATAATCTTCTTAAGAGTTACACCAGCTAAGAACTAAAGTACCTACACTGATTTAAAAAAAAAAAAATTCTCCTGGTTGCTGAAAGTGGAGCGTGTCCTGTTGTCAACATGAAATATTCAGACTCCAGGTTCCTGTATCCATCTATAATTCTGTTTGTAGTCTAACAAAGAAATTATGGGATGAAATAGTTCTAATGATTTTCAACATTAAGAAGAATTCCCCTATCAATCTTTACAAAAATACATATGAAAATATAAGGGGTCATATCATGGGCTCTTGTTTAGCTGAGCACCAAGTAAAAATCACGAGAAGAAAAGGTCATGAAATAGGCTTAAATATTGATTGGATGCTTGGTCTCATTCTGAGAAGTTTAAGCTGTATATTCCCATGAGCTTCAATTGTTAAAACCTTTTCTAACAGCTCTTACAGTCTATGCAGGCAACTGTATCTCTCACTAGCTACTTATCTAATCAAACTATAATTAGCATGGTTTTCTTTAGAGAAAAACAAAAAATGACCCAATGCTATATTATAGAAGATGCATATTTGGTGAAAGGAAGAAATACAAGAGATTTTAGAATTGCCATTTACAAAATGAGTGATGCTTTTCCCATCATGGTTTTTTGTTAACATCAGTGGAACAGTTGCTCCAGATAAATACAATTCCTGAATCATTTAACAATCATTTAAAGGAGAGCAGGTTCTGCTTCTGAGCAATTAGAGGTATGATCAGAAATCACAGAGCTGCTGAGCAGGGAAAGTGAAGCTAGTTAATTCTGCTCCTCCACAATGGGGTGAAGAATTGCCATATATAATTAAGCTTCCTCAAGCTTTTATGGAAATATTTATGAAAAGAGAACATCTTTAAAATAAATTACTGGTCTATTTATTATTCTAAAAATGTCACATTGACAAAATATTCTCCCTGGCTTGACTGTTAAACTTGTTTGTGAGTCAGGCTCAGCAAACAGTCAGAAGCTAAAATGCTGAACATTACAACCACAGGACGCTTTCAGTCTGTGCCAACTACATGACCCCATCAACTCAGGCAGAAGAGAGAAAACATAGTGGGATCACAGCAAGTGGAATGGGGAAAACGTGCCTCCCAAGCATTGTCTTCCCTTACCCTGACTGCACAAAGGCTGTCAAATAAACACTATGTGAATTACAGGTCCCCTTATTTCAGAGAGAATATTGCTGAGCTGCAGGGCTACAGAAAAGCAAGGCAGGTCAATAGACACAATAAAAGTCTTGGAAACATTCTCCTAAGAGAAGAAATTGCAATGATTTGAGTTATTTACCTGAAAGTTCCAGTTCGTGAATAGAAACCAGTTAGCTTAGGATGGCTGAAGCAGTTTCTGACCTCCAGATGTTGTCTCTGCCCTCCTGAAATATCCCATTTGTGTAGCAGTGCTATCAGAGATGTTTGTAGAGATACAGCTGAGCCCTTTGGTGCAGGTCAGCTGGAGAAGGGACCACTAGGGCCAGCTCTGTTCTGGGCTGTAAAGTGAAGACCTTAGAGAAGGCAGAAGGAATGTTTGTGCTCTTCCTGTCTCAAGGCACAAGCTGGAGGCAGGAATGGAGGTGGTAGGAAGGGAATAGAAATGAAGCTATCTGTTGAACCAACTCAACTGCAAGAGAAAATTCTTTCCTGACAAATGGACTTGTGCTGTGGATCATGAAGCTGAAGGGCACCACTGAATGTGAGAAGATGAAAGAATTAGGTGTGAAAACTGCTTTGCTAAAGATGGTATAAGTGAAAAATCACTACAGTTTTGACTTAGACTAAAAGGAATAATTCTCTTCCTTATGCTTAGTTTGAAGTCTTACTTCATTTGCTGGAGCCCATCTGTAATGAGAAACATGATGAGGATGCCTAAAGCAATAGCTCTCATCAGTGGAGGGCTTCTGGCACCTTCCTTTAAGAGGAGAAGGATAGGACACTTCCAGATGTACCATCAGTTGGCCCACTGTCCTGTATCCTGTGCTCATTGCCATCCCTGTTGGACTGCAGCCACAGGGTGGTCCCCAGAGTCCCTCTGATCAGTGTCACACCAAAAGGACAAGGCAGTGGTCATAAGTTGCAGCAAAAGAAGCCCCAACCTCACACAAGGAAAGAAGATTCCACAGAGGGAGCCGGGCCCAGAAAGGCAGTGCCTCCTCTGTCTTTGGAGGTATTTAAAACTAACCTGGAAAAGGCTCTGAGCAAACTGGAGTAATTTAGCCCTGCTTTGAGCAGGAGGCTAGAGTAGCTGGTGCCTCCTGTCACATGTACCTGATGGCCTCATGTACTTCACTACAAAGTCAGGTTAAACATTAATACCTCAATACTAGTGAGACTTGTCCTGTGATATGCTGGAAGACAGTGCATACTAGTCCTGGGCTCTACAGGGCTTTACATGCAGGAGAAGAGCCAGTGCTGGCTGTCACTAGCATCTCTGTAGACTGTGGATGGATGGGAAGGAAAACATCAGTGTATGACAGCACTGAGGATGTCTATCATGATAGCTTGATTCTTGATTTGCTAATGGTCTTGCTTTAGAGAAAAGGGAGTTAAATAAAGATTAATCTTTGTATTCTTAGTGAAATGAGAAGAAATGTAGAACGAGCTTTTATGAATTCACTGATACATTTTCCTCACTATGTCTGGTAAAAGGCAGTAATAATCACTCTACAGAGACTCAAGGATAGTCATCAGCGTACATTGTTCCCATTTGATTTTTCATCATTTCTGTCTATCTCCTGCCACAAATCATCTGAAATTGTCTCCATTCATTAGAAAAGAATATAATTAGGAATCATATGAAAACATTTCTTTTTTTGAAGAGCACTAACTCTGCAAATGTCTGATAGATTAAGAAAATTTTCCAGATCCCCAGGCCCTGCTGGAATGAAACTGAAGGTGAATTATTTTTCAGAAAGTTCCCAAACCTCCAACATTTTCATTTGATTTCAATATTTTTTTGCTGCCACTACTGACCTCTAAAACTCATGCCCCTGAGGCATGGAACAATCAACTTTTCTGTTATTATACAAAGAGAGATGTTTGTTCCATATTTTTAAATAGCAATGCAATAATAAGGTGGAGGTTTATTTGACTCAAGATATTGGTAGCTGCAGTTCCCCTTAGTAGAAAAACCATGGCTTCCTAGGCTGCAAGGTTTACATGACATCCTTGCACATCCTATATACAGATTTATGGCTAAGTCCATCTGCAAGGCCACCTTAGAAAAATGATTGTGTAATTCTAGAAACTGGGACTCCAAAAAGCAATCTAATAAATATTAGCAAAAATAAACAAATAAATAAATAAAAATTCAAAGCCCATAAACTCTTACAAAAGTTTAAAAATCACTGCATCACCAGGCACTTGTGTAATGTGTTTGTATGAGCACTCACGTAGCTTAAGTAGTGCACGAGACCTTGCAATGGCTTCATGCACTGGTGCTAAATGCAGACAGACTTGACTACTGATTATCTCTCCACTGCCTTTTGCCTTTCATTCAAGTCTCCAAGCATGCATCAGTCATACTTGGATGCAGTTTCTGACTTAAGAACTATAGGGTAGCCACTGATTGTTTTCTCCCTCCATTCCCTTCATTTCTGTTGTAAACAGAATGAAGGCACTAATACTGCATATGCTCCAGCAAAGACAGCAGCGTGTCTTTTTCTCCATCGATTTCAGTAAGGATGGGATTTCTTCCATGAAACCCAACTGATCTTGAAAAAAACAAAAACAAAAAACCCAACCTTTTTAAAGATAGCTAAATAAATCTGACCAACAGCAAATTTCACATCAATTGACTTAAAGGTGCCACATTTCTGATTGCATCTCTATTCCAGAGCTGCTCAGCCAGAGTGAATTTGTTTACCACTCTTGAACTCAGCAAAGCTTGCCATTTTACACCAGTTAAGGGATTGTCTCAAATTACAAAGCAAAATCATATAAAGCTAATTTTCATTTATTCTGTGACCGTCCCTTACAAAATTACAGTCACCCAGCATGAGTAATTTCCATTGAATACATTTTCCCCATTATGATCAATAATGGAGGCAGGGAGTGGATGAGGAGATACTGTAGCTATGTTGGCAAACTTTCCCAACAGATTTGAATGACTGTTTTATTTCTTGCAAATACTACATTTTTAAAGCAGTCTTACATGTTTTAACTGCTACTGGTAACAGCTCACTAGACCATCACTGCAAAGCAGTGCCTGAAGCTCTGAAACATTGAAACTAATGATCTAAAATTTCATAGAGAGAACCACAGGCTACATGGTGGGTCTGTATTTCTGTTATACTAAAACATTTTTATGTAAACCAAAATGGCACATATAATTTCATGAATAGAGCATAGACCCAGGGAAAAGAAGTGATGCAGCCAGTATGCATGTATATATACATATAAAACATCATCTGCAAGATGCAAACAGAGTGACTGGCAGAAGTCTATCTTACCCTGTCATGTCAATCTAAGTGCATGCATTACACTGGATGGACTAAATTAATTTTACTTCTTCTTTTGTCATGCCAAGAAATCCATCCCAATAATGAAAAAACATCCTTTTAGTTTTCATACCAATTCTCGTAACATTTGATAATTTGTTTTATTTTGTCTTAAAATGTCTTCACTAACATTTGACAGGCTAAAAAAATCACCAAGCAATTTCAGAAGAGTTGTCTGATGATTTTCCTATTGTGTTGATGAGAAACATATTTATTTTGAATCCATGAACAACAAAAAACATTTTATTTTTCTTTTCCCCACAGGCAGTCTCAACGCCATGAGCACTTGGGATTTCTGCATCCCACTGAAAACTTAAGTGAATCATTTCAAGCTCACTATTCACCTTTTTTTTTTCTGCTTCAGAAATGAAAACAGCGTTTACCAGATTGGTAGTCACAGTGATCCTTCCTATAAAGAGTTAAGATTTATCAAGTAATGAAGTACAGGATGTAATTACAGTTATGTCAGATACAATGCAGTAACTGAATATAGATGGTCATCCAAAGCTTTTGGCCAAAGGGCCACTGAGGCAACATTTGCAGTGGTAGCTAAGGGTAAGTTCTGGGTTTTGTTCCACATCTTGTAACATGCCTGCTGGATGTGTGCAAGCAACGTCCCTGCACAGTGTAGGCTGGGGAAGACAGGATAACTGCCTCCCTGAAACCCACAAGCATCCATTTGCATTGCTCAATGCAAGAGCGGAGACTCCATTCCAGCCTAAACCAGTACACCTGGTTGGAGGCAGGAGATAGGCTACTCTCAAAAATCCCATATAAGCATGAGTCTGGAAGCAAAAATGCCTGCAGCTGGGGTGAGGAAGGGGGGTATTCATCCTGCCTACTGCATGCTGCTGGAGAGGCCACCCAGCTGGCAGACTGAGCTCATGAGCTCTGTAGCCCATGCACCAGTTGCTCTGCTGGCAGGAATCACCAGCACATGCTGTCCTTCAGCCCCTGAGTAGACGCTGATAACTACAAGGTTGTTGTGTCACCTCATACGACCACCCAAGTTACACTGCAAGTAATGCACAGTGAGGCAGCCAGAGTCACAGTGTGGGCAGGCATGAGAAGTGCCAGACTTAGGCATCTTCTCACAGCTGCCCATTGGCTGCTGTAGAGCCACAGACAAAAATCTCCACTGTTTGAGTGTCAGACAATGTCCTTCACTGGAGGCTTTATTCTGTGATCCTCATGGGTGGCAAAGAGCTAGAGGGGGAAGTACTTGTCCCCTGCCAGGAATTATTAATGCCTTCCTTTATGAAATGAGAAAGGCATATATGAGCAAGCCCTAAACACAAGCTAGATGTCTCGATCGGGGACTGCCAGTCTGGCAAGGTGCCATCTCCGGTTTTGCTGTGAGGTTTCAAGAAGGACCTCCAGCAGTTTCTGGAATTCTCAGATTTTCTTTCCTAGTTATAATATCCTGGGCCGGAACAATTCCCACTATAATACAGGCTTGGGGATGAGGAGACAGAGAGCAGCCCTGCAGAAAAGGACCTGGGAGTGCTGATAGACGAGAAGCTGGACATGAGCAGTGTGTGCTTGCAGCCCAGAAGGACAACTGCATCCTGAGCTGCATCAAAAGAAGTGTGGCCAGCAGATCAAGAGAGGTGATTCTGCAGCTTCTCTGCTCTGGTGAGACCTCACCTGGAATACTGTGTCCAGCTCTGGAGCCCTCAGCACAGGAAGGACATGGACCTGATGGAGCGGGTCCAGAGAAGGGTCACAAGGATGATCAGAGGGCTGGAGCACCTCTCCTAAGAGGACAGGCCGAGGGAGTTGGGATTGTTCAGCCTGGAGAAGAGAAGGCTCCCGGGAGACCTAATATCCACCTTCCAGTACCTGAAGGGAGCTTATAAAAAGACTGGAGAGGGCCTGTTTACAAAGGCCTGAAGTAAAAGGATGAGGGGTAATGGTTTTAAATCAGAAAAGAGTGGATTTAGATTGGATGTAAGGAAGAAGTTCTTTACCACAAGAGTGGTGGAGCACTGGAACAGGTTGCCCAGGGAGGTGGTTGAGACCCCATCCCTGGAGACATTCAAGGTGGGGCCTGATGAAGCTCTGAGCAACCTGCTGTAGTTGAGGATGTCCCTGCTCTCAACAGGGGGGTTGGACTAGATGACTTCTAGAGGTCCCTTCTAACCCAGACATTTCTATGATTCTATGATAGCAGGCCATGTAGGTAAAGGCAGCAACTGGACTTCTTCCAAGCACCAAAGAAAGAGCTCCTGACACTTGGTAGAAATCATGCCAAGTAATTGTCTACAGGGGTTTGAAGGTGAGTCTAATGTCATCTGCCTGTTTTTAGAATCTCTGTAAATATTATATGTACATATCATACATATTACATGCATGTATCTATTTACAAAATGTATAAAGACACACAATAGAGTAACAGTTGGGAATACTTAAAGCTGTTTTGCCTTATTTTTTAATAACTCTTTTTCCCTAGTGAAAACCAAGTTGGAAAACAAACAAAAAAAGAATCCTTTGAAAGAGAACATGAAGGAAACTAGATGTCCAAGAGGAGAATAGGTTTCTGACTAGCCTAGGAGAAGGAGCAGGTTACAGCTGTGTCTATAGTTTATGACATTACTCCTTTTTAACACTCTTTGCTCAACAATCCTTTTTTTTTTTAAAAAGACCTACTAATCACAGGTATTCAGTAAAATATTCCATGAATTAATTACAGGGGAATTTATCAAATGTTTTGAAATACTCAGAGAAAAATTCTGTGATGAAGCAAAGGAGCAGCCTTCTACACAGTAACCAGAACTTCTAAGAATGTAAGTCCTGACTGAAATAAACATCACACAAAGCTGAGACTCTAAGTAACCGATGTGTAAGTACTAATGAAGTGGAAAGCATACCAAAGATTTCTTTAGAAAAAACCAACCACCGACCACCAAACAAATCCAAGAAGAAATATCTGTGATTCTTCTCTAAGAATGACATTGTACTTTATACTTGTAAATCCCATGTAAAACTCAAGAATCAAGACTGGCCTCCCACCCTTTCACAAATGCATGCCAGCTCTTCTGGACCTCCTCTATAACCCAGGGGAGGCACTGAGACAGTTGCTCAGTTCTGGCAAGTATATCTGGGTACTTCATTGTATATTATCTAAGATTTTGTTATGGAAAGAAACCAGAGGATTCAAGGACACCATGCAACTCTCAAAGGAGCCAATCAGTACAGTTCTACAATTCCGTGTCTCCCATGGCCTAGATATGTTATTTAGCCTTCTCTTCTTCAGACCCTTGCAATGGGTGTAATGATGATATCCTCCTTAAAGCGTTTTTGTGTGAGAAAGACATTGAAGAAATAGTGTCATACCCATGCCTTTTGGTAACTGAAATAACATATGCATTTAAAATAGATGGCAGTGCTGCAGAGCAAGGAAGTTGTCAATGCAGCCCACATGGAAGAAACTCCTGGGCTGCTCCATTGCTCCTGTGTTCCCCAGACGGGAGAGAGCAGAAGGATAAAAAGAAAATTAAGTCTTGTGGATTTGCAGGTTTCCTAATATGGGTATCAGACTTCCAGTGAGGAAAAAAACCCAACAAAACAAGCAATGAGCTAAGAAAGTAAGTGTTCTTGTGCTCCTGATAGAGGAAGTGCAGCAAATTCAGATTTAATAACATGTAATCAAAGATAAGAATATAAGTTATTAAACCCAGCAGCTACTGTATTAAGGAAGACAGAGAAATCTTTCAATATGGTGTGATGCCTGAAATAAAAATAAATTCCACAGCAAACAGGAAAAGCTAAGGGAAGGGTGAAATGAAGACTACACAAGAACTTGAAGCAAATAATGGTACTTTTAAAAATAATATATAAAGAAGAAGAGGACAACAAAAGAATCATTAGAGTCTCACAGAGACAGAAGACCAGAGACCAGATGTCAGAAGAGGTAGGCATTACTGCAAAATTAAATGAATTTTTTGCTTCATTGTTCATGAGGGAGGAGAATGTACAGTTGCCAAAGAAAGAATTGCACATTCCTGAGTGAGAAAAATGGAACTCAAAACAGAACTCAAGGTCAAAGAAGAAAAAGTAATACAGCAATTAGATTTCATTAATGTTTCTGAGACTTGGGGGCTGAACAGGTCCCATCCCACTCATTGGCAAGAGCATGGCAAGGAGCCCCTTCAACTGAGTCAGCTTGGATGTACTGAAGGTATATCATTCCTGATCAAACTGTTTGCTTTCTGTGATAAGATGACTGGATTTGTGGACAAGAGGAGATCAGTGGACATCACTTATGTCCACTTTAGCAGTACTTTTGACAGTGTCCCCAACAACATTTTTATGTATTTGTTCAGATGGTATGGTTGGGGTGGGTGGACAATCAGATGAGTAAAAATTGGTTGGAGGGTTGGGCTCAGAGGAGAGTGGTTAATGGGTTATACTCTATCCAGAGTCAGACTGGGGCTGACTGGCTTTGCTGAGAAGGCTCTTCAGAGTCCTGGCAGACAGCATGCTGCCCATGTGTCAGGAGTGTGCCCTCCTGGCAGCAAAGGCAGCTAACGGCACCCAACTGTGCTGGAGGGAGCGCAGCCAGGAGCTTGAGGGAAAGGATTATCCTCCTGCTCAGCAGCTGTTAGACCACATCTAGACACCGTGTCCATTAGAGATTCCCCAGTACAGGAAAGGCATTGAAAAAAAAAAGGAGAAAAATCTGTGAGGAGTTGGAGCACTAGATTTGTTCAGCCTGGACAAGAGAGCTGGCTTTAGGTGAACCTGTCTGAGAACAATATTCCCGTCTCTGGAGAAACCACCCAGAGAACCTCATCAGCAGGAGCAACCACCAGACCAGGAAACACTCAGAAAATTCCGTCATTTTTACCAGAGTTTTCTTTATCCTGAGTTAAATGCCTGCTTGCCATGGAGGGGTGGTAAATGCAAACATACAAACTCTGCTTGTGAAAATCCTTGATAAACTCAAGTTGCTGAAGGCTGGAAAAGTATCCTAAAACAATTACTTCTTTTCTGTCCAATTTGTATGACGGACTGGGATGGGTAGACCTTTGTTCTGTTATCTTTTATAATCTTTTTTCCCCAAGTGATTTTGATTTCTGTCCATAAAATGGGGGAGAAAACTTTTATTCCAGTAATGTAGGGATTTTGTCTGACTATATTCACAATAATAGGTGGCTGCTAGATCCTTAGATAAATGCAGATCACGAAAAAAACATGTGTTTGTATGCTTGTAAAAAATTACAGTTTAAAATGCCATAAAAAGAAGTCAATAAACCTATTCCCAGGAGATCAACAAATACCATTGTCCAAAGATTATAACCCAAGACTGGGATCATTCTCAAGAGATGTCTGTCTCATTTTCCTTTCAAAGAAACAGTCATATATCACACTACAACTCATCACAAAAGTGTAATAAAAAATGCACACTCATTAACCCGCAGAAAGGAAACAGGAAGGAATGAAACATGCTGATGAAAAAAAAAAAAGTAAGTCACTAGCCAAGACAAAAGATTGCAAGGAGCTACAAATGGACTAAACCAAACTAGGCAGTTGGACAGTAGCATACTAGATGAAACTCAGGCTGGACATGTGGTTTGTGGGAAACAATTTAAAACTACTTACAAACATTTATGGTCTCTCAATTAGTTGTAACCTCCAAAGAAAAAGATAAAGTTATTATTTTTGTGGACAGCTCATTGAAAACATGTATTCAATGTGTTGAACACCAATAAAAAAACCCAAAACAAAACAAAAACCAAAACACCAAAACAAAACAAAACAAAACTAGGGGATATTGAGCCTATAACAGAGAATAACACAGAGAGTGTTGGAATCAATGAGACATCCTCAACCTTGTCAATTGATGTTTATTTTGTATACCACCACTCCTGAAATCCTCAGCGCAAAGTGCCTTGCCAATCAAAGCAACCTAATTGCAGAATTAATAATAACAAGGGGATAATAGTGAGAAGAAGACTGATTCTCTGTTCACAAATTGAGTAAAGAGCAAAGGATTGAAATGGAGTCCAGGTGAGGGCTGCAGTTCTTCATGACTGATGGAGAATTTCTGCCTAGAGAAGAGCAGAGACAGAGAAGCAGAAGAGCAAGAAAGCAAAGAAAAAGCTTTGTGAGTACATGGCTAGGGTTGTTTATGGGTTGACATTCCCATACATAGCAAAAAATCTATATATAATGAATTACCAGAGGTTAGCCCCTGGGGAATCATAGTCACTGGTTCAGACATTGCAGGGGTGGGACCTCAAGTGAGGCAGTCAGGGTTCAGAGTCAGCTGTGTCAACTTTCTGTGCCCATTTTTCACATGCCTGTTTTTCCCCCCTTGGCTATATATTTTGTAGTTCACAACCAATTTTTTTTTTCATGTTTTCTGTATGTTTGTGCAGAATGGGAGAAAGACAGGGTATTAACTAGGAAACAAATACACAGAACAATGCTGACAGGCTCAGAGCAAGATAACTAAACAGCTAATCTGTCAAGGCCATGTCATATGTATGTAGTTTCAGAGCAACAGTAATAGGGTAGATTTACAAACTCAAAAGGAAGAAAAAAACTGCAAGGATACTACTGAGATAACAAAGGCTAACACTGATGGAAATCTTGACTTAAGGGGGCTTTAAGAAAGTTAGGCAGAAGTAGCTAAACCTCAGATGAATGAAGTCAAAGGCAAAGTCATGATGCTGAGTACTATGGAGTGGTTCACAGTCACCCTTTTAAAGGCAGAATGGAATCACTATGCCCATTGTACAGAGGAAAAATATAAGAAGAGAGGAGATAAAGATCATCCACAAAGTCACAAATTCAGATATTAGTACACATGGGACTCAAACTCATCTTTGCAGAGACCTACCAACAGACTACACTGCAGAAAAGTCACTAAAATGTTCCACTATGAGAAACACTATTAATATGCTCTGAAAGTTTCCAGAGGCGAGATACAAAGAGTAAAAAGGTGAATAAGAAAAAAACAAGTGTCCTGAAAATAGCATTAACTTAGGTCACCTCATTTCAAAAAAATACATAGCAGAAACAGAATTGATCAAGAAAGTAGGTTGAATTGGCACTGCTCAGCTTTTGGGTTGTAACACCAAGAAAGGGTACAAAAGTCAACACCAGAGGGGAAGCTGAAGGAGAACTGGCACTGCAATATGCTGAGAACTTAACTTCACGCTAAGGCAACTGCACTCACCCTTTGCCTACACATCCTACCTTCGAGGTCAAGTATTCACTGCCAGACTCTCAAAGCACACTTTCAGGTCTACTATATAAGCTTGGCATTAATATAATTGATATATATTTTATTCTTACATGCAGAATAAATTCAAATGTGCCAGGAACATTTTCATTATTATTTTTTAAGGAAGGAATTTCCATTTGAAGAGGTTGAATGGGATAAAATTAGAGAAAAGATCAGTATGGGCAGACATTTGAAAGGAAAAATAAACCAGATTGAAGGTGCAACTCTTTTGTACCTTTTAATAAAGGAATATTAGAATATATATAATAATTACTACTACATAATATATACAGAAAAAAACCCCTCTTTACTACTATTTTTAATTGAGAAATGGATCCAGAAATATGCCACAGATTTTATTTAGTGAATTTAGTAAATCTTTTGAAAGAGTGATATATAAATAAAGGGAAGGGCAAAGACGTTGGGAAGGGGAGAAAGCATTATTTCTTAAATAAAGAAGATGCGTTCTAAATTTGACTCAAAAATCAGAAGTGGACCTCTTAAGTAAACACTCAACATTGTTTACTAACTCTGCCTTCCTGTCAAAAGGGAGAAAAGGGACAAGGTAGAAACTGAAATAAGTTGAGTCTTTTTTCCTTCTCACTTAAGAAACAAACTACTTCTGAAATTTTTTAATTTAATGGCATAACAAAAAAATTGAGGAGATCCTATTTGATTAAGAGAAAGTATCAACTTGGTCACAGCCATGCAGGTCACTGTCTGGGACAAGAGTTGACACTATTCCTACAGTCACATTCCCATTTGTACAAAAAGCAGTAAAGCATGTGGTAGAAATCCAGAAATCTCAGCAAACTATACTGGAAACCATGTCCTCCATTAGGTTTTAACTTGATGCAGAAAACATCCTGGAAAGAGGACATCAGAAGGGGATGTTACTTCTCTGAAGCATCTAGAAATTAATCTGGTGTTCTGAGTATGTCTGTGCAAGCAGCACAAGAAAGACAAGTTACTTTTGCTCATGTCTGGGCCTGTATTAATACATTTTATCCCTTAGGGATTCGTGTAAAGAATACAGACAATAAATGGCTGACTTATTAAATAGTTTCCAGACCAGATAGAGGTAATGCAACTCTACATGGCTGGACCCAGTGAAGAAGACACCCTCCCAAGAGAGGAATGCAATCTCAGCATGGCAGCTTATAGTTGTCATTCTTGGTATTTATATTCTCCTCTCATATTAGTTCTTGATAGCTTCCCTCTTTTACATTGCCCTCCCATTTCAGAAACTGTATAGCACTCCAAAGAACTTATTGCTTAAGACCACTGTAGAAGAAATAATTATTTATAGAAATCAGTTTTCTCAAAATTACAACATTTTGATGCATAAAACTGTATGGTAAAGTCCCGTTGCTTCTTAGTTATGCAGTAAAAC
The DNA here is from genome assembly GCA_024611175.1 of Megaceryle torquata. NCBI lineage: Eukaryota > Metazoa > Chordata > Aves > Coraciiformes > Cerylidae > Megaceryle > Megaceryle torquata. Next base: position 23,797 of record JANIJG010013541.1, on the reverse strand, counting down.
TGCACCAAACATGAGGAGGTCGAAAAATTGCCCAAGGTCACAACAGAATTCAATCTCTCAGGTTGAATGAAGTGTACAAACACGTGAGCTCTGATTTTCGTCATCTAGTTATTGGTCTTTATTTCCAGCTACTATTGATTTACACCCTTCTACCCTCAGAATCCAGCTGACATTTTGTTAATTCAATACCCAATAGCTCATAATGATCCTGCTAAAGATAGACTGCTACAGGGTAGTCAAACTCCATGAAATGATTGTATAAAAGCGTGATCAGTAAGTTGTTTTTCTCACATGATCTGATATGTAATTCCTCAGTCTGAAGAAACTTTTTATTCAGTTAAGTTTTATGTAGAGCTGGTAAAAAATTTCCAGTGAAAGATTTTTCTGGTAGAAATTGATGAACATATTCAAATTGAATGTGTTTCAGGAATTAATATTTTTTCTTTTAGTTTTAAATGGGATGTTTTTGAGATTTTCCATTATGATGAGATGGAAATCCATTGCCCTAAAAAGAGAGAGAGAAAGCAAGAAAGCAAAAAAGTAAGAAAGCAAACAAGAAAGCAAGCAAGAAAGCAAGAAAGAGCGAGCATGCTCAAGAGTCATGACTATCAGGAAGAGCTCCTTAAAAGAGAGCTTAATAAAAAAAGAAGGAATTTTATCACATTGTTCATTTTCCAGATTCCTCAGATGACACAACATGTCAACCAGCATCAGTCACATTATTTGCCATGACAGATCCTGCCTGACACAGTGAATCACAGTCGCCAAGGGCATGTGACTAGCAGCCATTACTGTAGTGGGGCTGGTAAGTCACTGGTTTTCTTTTACCCCTACCTGCTATGTATATGCGGGAGCTGTGGTGGCACGTGCAACCAGATGCTCTTGGTTTGTTTGCAGATTCAGAGAGAGTAATGGCAAGGCACAGAGATTCTTTTCCAGCATTCATATTTCTTTCCAATTCTCTGTACAAAATGACTAGAGATTTCCATTAAAACATCAAAATACCTTCCTAGGTGTAAGACCAACTCTGCATAAGATAAAGAAATAAAAACTGTATAAACAATCTTAGCATTCAAAAGCCTTTCCAAGCCAATTGCAGTATAATGAATTCAGTGTAAATTTGTGCTGACCTTGGATACAAAATGATCTCTTTCTGCCAAAAATTTGCATAGAGGATATTGCTTTTGAGTCAGGAATACAGTAAATTGCAGTGTGAAGGTTTTTAAAGGATGAAAAGAAAGTAGAGACTGCTCAGAAAGACCTGTGCAAGCCAGGAGAGATACAAGCAGAGTCAGCAGAATTTCCTTCCTCAAGTGAGGAGATACTTGCATTGTCTTTAAGGAGTAAACACCTTTGTCTTTATTCAGATATGTTAATCCATCCTCACAGTCTGGCTGGAAGCTCCTGAAGTAAATTGTACATAGGGCAGAGAAGACAGAAAATGGGTGTTCAAACAATACTTGCTGCCCTAACAGCCAAATGCCTTTCCATCAACCTGGGCACACCTTCATGCTTAGGGCAGGGGTAGCGTGGATCCAGGCACGTCACTCCCCTTGCTTGTGAAGCAGCAGCTGGATCCAGAAACAGCTTCCATGAAAGCAGAATGGAAGTAAAATGTTTTTGGGCCTCTGCACAGTAACACTTTGCTCAGACTTCTCTCTCAAAAAATCACAGGTGCTAACATGTCATTGGGACTTCTGTGATCTTTCTAGATGCAAGGACAGTGCCTCAGCACAGACAGCAGGGCTTTCTCCTTCTGATGGTAGCAGCAGCTGCCTTGGAGGATCTTCCTCCAGCCACTGGAAAGTACTGCAAAGTCCTGATCCAACCTGCTCTTGTTGGTGCTTTCCTCTTTCTTCCTTACTCTCATGTTACATCAGCTGCTGGGAATGTCTACATCATCTTCCTTACCCCTTAAAGCCCCTATCTCCAATAGGACCATGGTCCTACCAACAGGCCACTTCTTGGGTACTTTCAGAATACCAAAAGTTAGTGTGGGGATTTTTGCATATGCTAAGCACCACTGACCCATGAACAAAGGATTCTCTGAAACGGTGGAAGGACTGAATGCATTGGAAAGTTAAAGTCCTACCCCTTCAAAGCATTACTCTTAATCACGTTTTGCACCACACACACCTTTAGCAAGTTAGTCTCTACTGAAAGACTTTATTCTTAGTGTAGTATCAAGCCAGAACGGGTATTTCCTCTTACTGGTTGATATTCTAGAGCATAAGTTATGATTACTATTTCTCTGTCTCTTTTTAACACATCTAACTATTTGGTGAGCTATTTGCACTCAGGATCATAATCTAGTTCAGTCATAATAAACATCATCTTGTGTTTGTAGAACACCTTTGTCCCATAGGATCTGAAAGTACTTACCAGAATTGTACTGTTTTCCCGGATAGGTTCATTTTTATTCAGTAAGCTCATAATGTGCCTTGTACAGTCAGAGTTTTTTAAAATGAATCTTTAGATGTGTCAGCCTTTGCCCAAGAGAATTTCAGTAAATATGCTTAGATCATTGATTCATGCAATTCTGGACCTCTTCCACTTTATTCTGAAAAGTCAATATTTTTGAAGGATTCGGTATAGGGATGTTAGATTGGTAAAGACAGCACTTCTTCTGAGGGGATACGAATGCTAGCACCAGAAAAACACTGTAAATATTAAGAGAATATTGTTCATGACAGAAGAGTAGATGAAGTAAAATGAGGCCCTGACTAAACACATGCATTGTTTATTGGGCTAGCACTTCCAACAGCAAGGAAGAGTTTCCTGCTACACTGTATGACACAAGAGATGTCAACAAACATAGTATGGTTTACAAACCATACTTGACTTGCTGCCTGAAGGCATGATCCACCACCTTGCCCAAATAATGAGTGATAAAAGCTTGGGAGTGCATGGTGTGGTGAAGTACTGCAGAGGAAAGGGTTGGATGAGGTTTCAGAGACGTGGCAAAGGAGCCCCACCTCTGTCCCTGGGATATTGCACTTCAGATGTCACAGATCCACTCTCACTTGATGGTGCTTTTGTCTTCCCACATGCTCAGAAAGAAGACACATTCAGCTATCTGGCCCCACTACTGCCCAAGGCTGTCCCTGTCATCCCTGTTCTCCTTATTGCTTATCTGCACAGTGGAGGAAGAAAACCTCCTTACTTATGGTGACATGAAGGGCTTTGAGACAATGTGGTGTAAAGCACTGGGTAAATGTAAAAGACAGCCAGGTCATTAAGAGTAAAGAGCATCTGACCTTTTTTCCTCTGTTTGCACAGGGGCTGGAAGGGGACTGGGGTGGCTTTGAAGTAGAAATGAGCTATTTCTGTTGATATTATTGGTGCTGATGATTCTTCCAGATGAGCTGAGAACAAAGGACTCAAACATACACATCTGCCCAAAATGCAGTAATAGGCCACTTTGCAATGTCTTTGCAGCCACTGTGGCCAAGTGACACCCTGCCTCCTGACACCCTCCTGTTTAACCAATATTGGCAGTGTAGGCAGACAGCTGATACTGCAGACCCCCCTGCTTAACACCAGTAGTGTAGGCAGAATACTGCGCACATCATTCACGTAAGGTGTGCTTCTCTTTAGTCTCACTACCACTGGCAGAGCCAATTGGTTGGAGCAACTCTTACCACGTTCAAAAGGCATTGACATCATTGGCTGTTGCTGCCAGATGGCAGGACACCAAGTGTCCCTGGCAGTGCACAGGAGCCATGGCATCGCTTATGATCCTGTGTTTGTTATCAGTGGTTGGCGGGGTCACCATATGGACAAGTTATTGCTCATCTTTCCTACTTCCTCAATAAAGCTTTGTTTTATAAAGTGTTGTCAGACTCCATTATTGTTTGGACAACACCAAGTTAGGTGGAAACAGTTAGCAGTCTTAGAGCAGGTGCACGCTTTTGGATGAAGACCAAAAACAAGGGTGAAGCAGGAGACAATTTAGTACTTCCAAGCACCCAATCAATATTGCAAAAGTATTTCAGCAACATGTGTTTAGCTCCTGGCAAGGTCAGAATGGTTCATCTTCCTTCCACAGTTTAAAAAAAATAAAAGCAAACAAACAAAGGCCCTGTTACATAGTACCTTCCAGCCTTGTTCTTCAAAATATCCCTGGAAATTGAGGGCCCTAGAGCTGTTCCTAGACAGAAGAAATCCTGCAACACACCTCATAAGGCACTCAGTGTTCAGTGGTAGAGAGGAGACATGAGTTTGAGAGATGCTTGAGAATGACAAGCTCCACAAGAAACAAGTATGAGGTAGATTTTTGGAGAGAGCAGTGAGGAAAGCAACCTCACTTGTTTCACCTAAGGACAGAATAAAAGAAAAAAAGCAAAGGGAGATGGAGACTCACACAGGTCTGCTACAGAATTGCTGTGCTCTTGAGCAAGACCTGTGGCCTTTTCCTTGCATACTCTTTCTCCCAGTTGTACAAGAGGGATAACTACACTTGCTGCAGGATAGATGCTGAAATAAGAATTACACAGTCTTTGTTCTGTGCTTTGGAGGCAACATCTGTGCTACAAATGAGGGAGATTAATATTATGAATTCCAAGATAAAGTCCTGTATGGAGCTAATAGAACTATTTGTTATCAGGACACTTTTTCCTCTAACCCCAGGGCTACTGCTGAAAGCTTTGTATTTCCTTCATTTCTGGCTGTTATACAGCAGCAGAGAGGGAAAATTACTGCTGTAGACATGGGTGGTCTGAAAGTTAGGAGCACAGAGGTAGGTAGATGATCAAGGATGTTAAGACATACATGGTATCATGCAAGCGGATGGTCAAATTTGTAAGATAGAGGTGGTCACAATGAGAGCTACACACTCTTGGTCCAATGTCACTTGGGATGTGCCTTCATCTATACTTGATAAGGCACTACTTGTCCAGCATGTTCTATCCCATCTGACACCACAGGCCATTTAACTAACAGCACTTTGCAATGGATGACATCAAGTAGCAAACAGAAGCAGCTAAAATATGGGATGTACAAACTAGGCCAGAAATAGCTAAGTATGATGTTATTTGTTCCTATCCTCCCAGAAGAAAACGAATAGTTGCCTGATCCAACCACATGGGTTGGATGAATTGGGACAGCTATCAGAAACCAGATGACCCACCTGTGCTGGGCAAGGAGCTGACCCAAGCTGACAACTTTTGTGTCATAACACCATGCCAAGCTCCAGAGGGGTGATTTTTCAATTAGAGTCATCTCAGCTGACCAGTCGTAGCTTGATTTTACCATTTTTGTCTAAGGGAAGCTAACAAAGATGACTGATAAAATCTCTGCCTTCTGAGGGCTAAAGATATAGGTAAAAGCAAATTTCATTTCAAACACTTAAAACCGCTCTGTTTTTTCAGAAAGGAATCAAAATTTTCATGTTCCTACCATGGCCTGTGTGGAACAAATTAAGCTCAGTTGTTGCTAACAATGCTTAGAGGAGAACTCAGATACTAAACCTCTTAGTAAATGAATAGGAGTACAAAAGACAGTGAACCCAGATTTGACAGCATTAAGGCTGAAATTGCTGCTCCTCTCGCCTAGTCATTGTGGCCAAAAATGACACTTTACAGGTGAGTGTTACTGGGCTGTGTTCATCAGTGCCGGGTGACTTGGCACAGAGTGTCTGTACCACTGGGTAGACCCCCGTGTAGCACAAGTGGGCCTTATAACAGGGGAGAAAAGACCTGGGAGCTGCTTGCTTGAAATAGAATCTGTGATGCTGACATTGCAGTTAATTAATTGTTACCCTTCAGAGTTGCTATTGATTGCAGACTGACAAGAAGCCTAGACCTAGTCTCCCCTTGTTACCTCCCAGCCAGCTGATACAGTGGAGGTCCAATCCCACTTTCCCATACAGCAGCAGCACCACTTGCACTGAAGAAGTTCCCTCAAGCACCAATCCTGATTCCCTGTCATCACTTATTCCCTCCCACATGCCTGCCTTCAGCAGGTACTGGTGTGCCCATGACAGTGTTGTGACTCAGCAGGGAATGTGGCCAATTCCACCCATGAAGAGGAATGTTCTTCAGCTGCACCAGCATTCTGTTCTGCCTTTGTTGCCACACAAATAGCTGGACCGGCCATGAGCAGCAGTGTGACCAAGCCCAGAGATCAGTAGGGCTGCTTTAGGGTGAGTAATGCTGATGAAAAGGGATGTCACACCATGGCTGCTGAGCAATCTTTCTCAGCTTGAGCTTAGTGGGAAGTTTATTGCTTCTGCTTCAGATCAGACAGACGGCTCAAATGCCTGGGAACTTGTCTGCTTTCTTTCAGATATATTAATTGGTCTGATGAAAAAGCACCTCTCCTGTGACCTTCATCTCATGCAGAATGTAAACAACCCTTAGCATAAACAGCAAACTCCAACTCAGGATAATTATTTAGTATTAAGTGAAAATGGAATGTGCTGCTTTACATTAGTTGCACAGGAAGGCAACAACACAACTATTAATGGTCTACAGAGACCCAATACAGGAAAATACTGTCAGACCCAAAAATATGATGGAGCTGGTCTTATGGATATGTGGCTTCAGTTCCCAGCCAGACACAGGCAAATTCCTCACTCCTGGATGTAAAATAGTCCTAATATTTCCTCTCATATCCTTTAGCTTCCTGGGGACCAAGGGGCTCATGCTTGCAGAGCCTTTAGCAGCCACAAGCATAGAATTTCTCTGCTACAGTGGGGGACACTGCTGCTACCGACCTGTATTTTCAAAACTAGTGGATGCAGGAACCTTTTGGAGAGCTTGGAGTGAGCTGGTGCACACGGAGTGGTTCAGCTCTAGGGAGACTGGGGCTGCAGATGGTCCATCTCTCAGGAATGAGCAGGAGTCCCTTACACCCACTAGCAGGGTAGTGAGTGATGGTACAAGGCACCAGCTTCTGCCATACCCAGGCACCAGGACTGAGGCAGGCCTGGAGCAGACTCGCAGCTGCTGACCACCTGCAATAGCAGCCTGAAATCACCATCAGCACAAGCTGAACACAAATTCAAGAGAGACCTGTTTATCTCAGTCCTTTACACATCCCCTTTATCACAGTCTAGAGGTAAAGTAACTTTATAACTGAGATAAGGGGAGTAGCCATCAGTGGAGCCAGGAGGTCAGAGTTTCACTGTGGTAGGTGCCAACCAGGAATTCCCCTGTTCTGTTAAATTTACATCCAGGGCATCACCAAAGGAGAGCATAATAATTTCAATATGTTTGTACGTTTAAAAGCTTAGTGGCACTGTTCATTTCTAGTCTTGATCTTCAGATCCACACCACAAACACCTTCATCTAAGAAGCCTCCTGACATCTTGTGTGCAGCACCAGGCTGGGTGGAAATGTTCACCTATTTACTCTGGTGCTAATGCTGACTTTCTGAGCATGCCCCCCCATCCAACATGCAAATGAGGGGTCATCCCAGGTGGTTGGAGCTGGCTGCTGGGATAGACAAGCCCCATGATGAACATGGCAAAGGAGCTCAGGAAACTATTTCAAAACAGGTTTCATGGAGCAAGTGATGAGGGACTTCAGCCCCTCTTCAGGCCACCACCAGCAGCTGAATTTGGGAGAGCAATGCATCCAGAGCAAGGGCTTTGGCTCAGCACCCCAGCTCCTTCTTGGCTGGAGACAGTCCTTTTCTATTAACTGTCATGGATCTGGGCAGTCTTTACTTAGATTTTCACAGATAGCAGCAAGTAAAGGGCCCAGGCAGGGAAAGTAAAATTAAGTTTTCCATGCAGGCTGGACCTACCATTTCAGGAGTAGACTGGTGTGCCCAATGCATATCACAGTCTTGGCCTTTGGAGAGATTTCAGGAAAGTAGAGGGACAGGTTTTAACCATCAGTCTCCTGATTTCTCCATTGGCACAACCAGAGTTGCAGCAGTAGATCTACAGGCTTTAAGGCCAGTGGGATCATTGTGGTTGCCTCATCTGCCTGCCTGCACAAGGGACCCCATCGCTTTTCCCTGGTGATGCCCCCACCCAGCCCAGTGCTGTGCAGCACGCTCCTTGGAAAGATAATCAGGCATGATTTACAGGCTCCAAGTTATGGAGATTCCCTCCCATCCCTGTGTAACCTGTTCCAATAATGAGTTATGAGAAGGAAGGGAGCTGTTTAGTCAATAGTATTTGTGTATGATGATTTTACATGTTGCAACGGTGCCCACTGCAGTAAGTAACTTGCCCCCTGGCTTTCATAAACATCATCTGTACACAAACATTATCCAGAGCAACTGTGTGGCAGTGAAATTCTCCAGTGTAAGATAATGTCATCTCCACAGCAATAAGAAAGGTAAAACAGTACTTACCAGCTGGGAAAGAAGGAGAAGCAACAAACAGCAGCCAGTTGTAAAATGACCATGTCAGGGCTACAGCTGCTTGAGTCTGCCTGATTTAAAGCCCCAGCCCCACAAAAGGCATGCTGGGGAAACTAAATCTGTAAGAAAGCAACTTCATACCCTGGAAAATTATGAGGGACACAGAGGTCAAGCTGGTTCTATGAGGTGTCTTTATAATACAGCCACCAGCAGAAAAAAATGTCAGAAATTAAGTTCCATCTAATCAGATGGAATTGGCAATAAAGCCAGGGTTGTTCCATTTATTTATTACATTAGGTCCAAGGGAACAAGAGCCCTTTTCTAAATTTGGATGTAATTATAGCCAGCTCTTTATTAGAGCTTCCTAACCTCCATCTTGGAGCACTTTGTAGAAGCCAATGGCATCATTCCTGCTTTACAGGCAGAGAAACTGATGCCCAGAAATTGAGAAGTGATTTGGCCAAATTCTTTCAACAGCCCAGTAATAGATCAAAAAAGGGAACAGGTCTCCACTGCATCATATCTCTCCTCCGTGCCCTCTCAAGCTGCATCCAGCAGGAGAAAAGCCCTGACAGTCCAGTGTAAATCTAGCACTACAAACCAGGTACCATTGACTGAATGTTTCATTCTGACCAGAGCCAACTCTCTGCCTACATCTCTGAAGGCTGCAACAACCTTCTTCATCATGTGATCAAGGGGATCAATATTTTTTCTCATGTAATGTAGACTCATCTCATAATGCTATAGGAAGGTATGCACAGCTCAAGTGTCTCGGTACTAGGCTGTGATCTCTCAGCTGGAAGATGTAACACAACTGCTTTAGGCCTTTTAGTCATTGCATGTAACTTTCCAAGACAGAAAGACTTGTAATTTTGTGGCTGAGAGCAGGGCAGCAGGACTGATAGCTTCAGAGGACAGAGCAGGAATTTGAAGTCTTTATCTTCCATTAGCATCTTCAGTTTCCAAAGAAAACACTAAGCAGATTGCTATAAATTCCTCCATTGTGGGGATTAAAGTGTTAATTTTATGTAATAAATCATCAGGACATGTGCCTAACACCAAGCCCTGTGGTACTAGGCAAAGGCATAAAATAAACAGCAGTCATTTCTCCCAAGGACTTACAAATAGCTGGATCTTTCCAAACAGTTCATTATGGCCTTCCTTTTTTTTTTTTTTCCCTTTCTTTTTTTTTCTGAAAAAAATCTATGATTAAGTGTCCCAGGGGAAGCAGCTGCCTGATGAGCACTTCAGGAAATTTGGCCCTTATCTGCAGGTGCTTAAATGGGAGCTGAGCCCTGGGGAAAAATCATGCCTCTGAATAGCCAAGTAAGTGGCAGTGAGGATGGCAGGGAGCTATTCCCTTGTCAGGGAAGCATGGATGTGATCCAGTTTGGACCAAGGCAGGAGCAGTGAGAGCAGCCTTACCTTGTGGAGTACTCCCCAGCTCAGGAGGCAAGATGATGTAGTCAGCCAAAGATGAGTGGGAGAAGGAAGGGCAAGGACCCTACATCCACAGTCCCCTAGGCAGCACCCCTCCCCTTCTCCTGCAGGCACAAAGACACTTTTTGACCTTGGCCAATGCCAACACACAAAGCAAAAGCAGAATCTAGCAAACTAAAAAACTGCACTAAGCTACCTGTACAACACGTACTCTGCTGTGGTGGTTATTCTGGCTGGCTGAGCACCCCAGGCATCACCAAGCATTGGCTTTGTATTTTAGATCCCCTTCTTGGGCGATCGTGAACAGCCTGGCAGTATTTCTGTCAGTAAATAAAGCTGGGTCAGAGCACCCAGATGCATGTGCTTTTCCCGATCAACATGCTTCCTGGTGTAGTTTTGGCCTGTGCCATCTCCCTGTGTCCCAGACATCACTCACCATTCTGGGGCAACACAGGCTAGGGACTGTCCCTACCAGCATCTAAATATATTCATGTTGGTTTTGAGGGTGGAAAGAGAGGGAAGGGAAAAACTTCAGGTGAGTGGATGCCAGTCAGGCTGTGACACTCTCCCTCTGGGCACTGTTTTAGGAGCATAGTTGGAGCTGTTTTCCATCTGTTGACCATTTCCAGTCCACAGATGTCAGCAAGCTCTCTCCCCTGTCTCCTCTGCACTCTTTGTTCCCTTTCTTTGCACCGAAGTCACGGGTCTGAATCTAGCATGCCTTACTCCAGCAGCAGGACTTGATGCCTTCATTAGCATGTTACAGAATATTGATAGTAGAAATCACATGAGCCAGTCATATTTACATGCCTCAGAGACAGCTCTTGTTCCATTTCTGTTGTCTTTGCTAAACAGACAGTTTCTGATACAACCCAACCTGGACTTCCACTCCTTAAATCCTCAGCTTGTCCCCTCTAACTTTTATCTCCAGAGATTTCTTGCAATAGAAGCCAGGTAAATAACATGTGACCTTCTTTCTCTGCTCATTTCATTCTCACCTCCCTCTCCCCTCCACCAGCAGGTCACAGATTTGTCTCCCTCTAGTCCCTAAAGTCCCCCTAGGACAGAACACCCATGTTCATTCATGGCTATGCAAACACAGTTTGATGTTTTTGCTTTTCACAACAAAACCTGGCCCAATTTGACTTCCTTCACAGTCTGGAAACTCTTTGCCACTTTCCCTAGTTGTTCTCATATCTTTTTAATGACTCCCCAGGGCTTTTTTTCACCTTCTCTATAATTTACAGGGAGAAATGATGTGGATCTTTGCTCCAACTTCTCTTCCTCTTCCAAAGCTTATTCCCAGCCTATTCTGCTCATAAAGTGATTGTTCCTGGACCTTGCTTCTCAGTTCAGATCTTCAGGGACCAAGCACAGTGTGTTGCTCCGTATGTTCTACCACATCTTTCTGTTCACTTGTTCTCCAGCCAAATTAATTCTTAATTAGTCATAAAAAGTGAACCTCTCCAAAAGAAAAAAAAAAAAAAAAAAAAAGAAGACTGAAGAGGAAGATGTAGACAAAGAAAAAGGCTCTGCAGCAGAGCAGGGAGAGTGGTTGTGGCAGGTCAAAGCTTGGAAGCTTCTTTTTCCTTAGCTCTCATCTGAAACATCTGAGCTACTGACAGATTTCCAGGAAAGGGAGGAGGCTTTGTCCTTCCCCTTTCCTCCTACTCTGGAAATGGCTACACAGAGAGTCTCTCTGAAGTCGTTGGGAAGAAGATCTTGCTTCCCAAAACGCACCACAGCCCTGCGAGACTGCCACTGCACCGTCCTACTCCACTGCCAAGGGGCTGATGCAGATTGCACTCTTCTCACATCCCAGACCCCTTCCCCAGACAGCTCTGTAATGTTCCTCTAGTCTAGTATGAGTTTTATGGTTTTATTAGTACCTTCTGCATAGTGCCCCTTTCTTTCCCTTAAGTATTTTAAAATACACTAGACAGGTAGCGAGGAGCAGGCAAATCCCACCCCCACACCCCTGGCAACAGTAAAGCAAGAGTGTGCTGCTGCCCCTGGTGGGATGTCTCTAGATGCCTTCATTGGATCACAACATATATAGATGAAAGACTTGTACTATACACCTCTTTGCAAGGGCAAGGGGTATACCCCAGATGGAGGACGTATTCTAGATACTAAGCACCAAGGACCCTGTTTTCTGCCATGCACCAGCTGCCGAGAGCCGCTCTGATACAGCAGAGTAAACATAAACCCAGTTAAACTGAGTTTACAGCTGCTTTGTGTTAGTAGGCTGGCACAAAGCAGCTGGAGTTTAGCAGTAGAACTGGCCCCTACAATATTCTTGGAGCCATGTCAGAGCACATTTTATCAGCACACTTCAGATGGTAAGGGTGGGAACTGTAGATCATGAACAGAAATACAATTAAATCAATTAAAGACAATGATGTATGTTCTGCATAAGATTAAACCACAGCAAATACTTCATGGCAAACCCTTTGAATTCACTACTTTGGAGCACAGAGGAGAGAATTGAGGCTCTCAGGAGCAGCAGTGCTGCAATGATCTCATCCAACAACATCTTCCTGGCTCCCCAATCCATGTTTGAATATTGAAATGAATCATGCTGTATGGTGAAAAAAAGCTGATGTGCTCCCTACATCTAAGTATTCATGTACTAACTTTCTGCCACAGAATCAAAGAGATTCTTTTAGCCTGGAATTACACATGGAAAGTTCATTGTTCACACAAGGTTTGCAAAGATGTCCTAATATGATGTGATTTAAATCTGAAGTAGCATGAATTTGTAACCAGATAAAAAGGAGGTAATCACAAAAGAGTGCAAGTCAGAGCACACTTAAACCAGTGTTTTGGAAACAAATAAAAAAAAGTAGGACTCAGCACTCTTTAGTAAAGAAGGAGGTTGTGTAAGCACTCAAGAGGAAAAAAAAGGAAGAAAGAAAAAGCTTTTTTATACATGGAGAATTAATCTGCACACTGACCTTCAACCTACTCTGGCACTTTCAGAGGTACAAGGAGAAATGCGGACATAGTGCACATGACATAAACAAATTCCTGCGGAGGAAACTCTTCTGATGGAGACATCCATTCTGCAGGCTCAAACCCACTGTGCTAATACACTTGCCTCTTGTGCAGCATACAACTCCTGCTCTGCTAATGGAAAACTTCCTGCACAAAGTGTAGTTTACATGAGAAAAAAAATCAATATGGGCAGGTTTGAATTTCTCAAGCACCAGAGCTGCCATTCTTTGGCATTGAGAAAAGCCTTTGGCTTTACAGGCTCACCTAATCCAGGCTGAGTCTGTGCAAGTTGCCAGCCTGGAACACCTACAACCTGATGATCTATGGCACTGCTCAAGGCAGGACTGATGACTGTGGGCTTGGGTTATCAGCTAGATGGAGCTACTCTGTCGGGTAGGAGAATGGATGCTATTGCCTGCTCGGTGGTAAAAGGAAAAGGGAAGCAGCAATAAGGGATAGAGACAGTTATTATAAGTTTGACCAGGGACAGAATTAAATCGATGCAGTAAATGGCACTTAATGCACTTTAGTGACCCAATACATTTACTTCATCATACTGTGCTGTGTGGCTGATTACATTTGATGCATAACACATGAAAAGCACTAGAGGCCATTGCTGTAAAATTTCAGGATGCAAACCAAATTGTCTGGGCACCTCAGGTTTTCATCACTTCTGCCCTATGTGCGCACACACGCTCTTTCCTGCACGGCACACTAGATTTGATAGCACCTTTCAAGAGGTCACCTTGGCACTGCCTTCACTCTTCCACTGAGTTTGCCTTGCTAGGATCAGCAGTCAGAGCTCTAGCCCTGAATAAATTCTGACAGTTTCCTTAGTTTGGTTTGATTGAAATAGCAGAGCTACTTTTTTTTTTCAGACCAAAAATCTAAGAAAACTTGGTACAATCTTGGAAAATTAAATAAGCGGTCAAGTTTGCCAGATGCAGAATACAGTGGGACTTCACTCGCTCTCATGGCATCAGTCCATACACACAAACCAGTCAAGCTGTCCTCAGAAAGTTCAGCTCCAAGAGCTACATGAAGGCTCACATTTCTTCATTTACATACCTTGGGGAATATCCAGTGCCAGAGAAGTGGAGATGTAGAAAACCAACACAGTCCTAGAAAGATGTTAGTTATTGGGAAAAGCTGGGTTCTACCCATCGTCCTGGCATTGAGTTGCCTTCCCTCTCTCCAACCCCCCCACCTCGTCCTCTTGCTACTGCAGCCAGGGAAGATGCTGAAGACCCTTTGAGACCCTCTGAAACTCCTTAAGAAACAACATCAGGCACTCCAACAGCTCTCCCTTGCCCAACTCTGCAAATTCCTGTCCCACAGACAAGACAGCAGGGAGGTTTCTCTGCTCTAGAGCTGAAGTTGAGAGCTTCTCTAACCTGGGGGTTTAGACAATCCTCCCTTGGTTAGGAGGTCTGCAGGGATTCACAAAATCTGTGCGCGATGGGCACCTGTTGTGGACTTGATCACTGCCATGTCCACCCTCAGAGTGATTCTCCTTCAGGGCAGCATGCTAAGAGCCTGCAAGCAGATGGAGAAGTATCACAGTGAACCCAGACATCTAAATTGACTCTGAGGACATGGGTAACCTCCAGAACATCTGGATCTGCACAGAGTGTATATCAATAATTGTAATGAGCTGGGACTTAACAGGCTGGGGTGGCCATGCCTCACAAGAATGGACCTCAAAAGTCTGCCCCTCTGTTATACAGGAATAATGATTTTGAACCATTTTTGTAAGTGGTTGTGACTGTGATATTGTTATTGCTATGTGTCACCATAAATCATTATGCTCTTCCCAGCCTTCTCTTCATTTAGAGGTTAAACAGAATAAATGAGTGGAGGCTGGAACCCTTTACATATGCAACAAAATGAGGGGTTAGAAGCAGCCACCTCCAGCACTCCCACCTGCGCATACCAGTTTCAGAGCTTCTTCCCCATGATGCAATGAAACTTTACTCTTAAGCCGAATGCTTCATCTGAGGACCAGAAGACACTGGTATGAACACCTAAAGCTCACATTCTTTCTTGTAAAAAGGAAGATATTTATGAATATAAATTTGTTATTTAGGAACAGTGAGGTGCAGAGAAGTTAAATGCATTTTTACCTCAGAATAAATCATTACAAGAGTTGGGAATAGGACCGAGAATCCTATTAACCAGTCTTCCTCAGCACTTTACATAGTACTGACATTATTCCTCCAGAAGTATCAGATTTCTGTTACCAGGCCATATAATCAATTCATGGAGGCTAAGCCCCATCACCACCCTGTTCATCATGTCCCACTTCTGCACGTGTATTGCAGAGAGCACAGCAAAGCCACTGAACCCTCTCAATTGACTTTGAGGGGAAGATGATGTCCCAAGATGACCTCAAATGATGCTCACCCCAATGCCAGAGAGCTGAAGAAGCTCACTGATCTCCTGTGGGACCATGGCTTGGGGCTCAGGGGAAGCATAAGGAAGAATGCAATAATTTTGTGTTTACTCCAGTGTTGCTGAGAGCAGATTTTGGCCCTGCTCTATGAGAGGGAGAGAAAAATATACATTGGATTTATTTCCCTTTGGAGTGAGCTAGACAGATTTCAATACTTAAGGGGATTGCATTTAAATCATGTGTGGATTTTGAAAACAACATTATTGCTTGGTATCACAAGCAATTCTCAATTTTTAGATCTTCTTGAGCTAGACTCAGTTTTAGTCCTAATAGCAACAATTCTATTACTGCTGCAAGGGAAATGGAATTGCAATGAACTGGTATACATTTTCCTTAAAAATTATAAAGTGACAAATGTTTTATTTCAGCTTCTCTTGAGGATTTGCTGGATATTAAAAATAATCTTAATGTAGTCACTGGTTGGCATTAACATAGTACTCTAACTGCCTCTTTCAGGGAAAGCAGAGGATTGTGTATTTTCTCAGCAGCCTCTCACAAGGTGCTGCTTGCATTGTAAATGTGCTTTGTTATCCAGCAGGATCAAGACACCACTGAATAAAAGGATATTGTAACTTCATGCTTTGAAAGTCTAATTCCACCCTTTTTCAATCTCAAAACACTCTATTGTCTTCAACACAAACAAGAGGGATTTACACCAACTGAAGCAAAAGGAAAATCTATTTCCTTTTGCTCTATTGCCCTCATTACTGTGTTTTAAATTCTTGGTTTTTCAACCCAATTTCGGATACTTTTAACTTGTCCAGTTTTATATTGTCTTCCCAGCTCCCTGATGCTCCATCAACAGTAGCAATAGTGCATATATGGCAACTGGGCCTCTGGCACATTGTCTACTGCATTGCACAGCACCACAGCAGGTTTAGGTGACAAGGCAGTAAAATGGGGCAGATTTTCATAAGAAAACCCTAGTACCCACATAGAAAATCATGGTAGGACTGAAAACTGAATATTTTGTAACATTGGAGTAGTCCACTTCAGACCTGTGCTTTCAGAAGAGCAGTTGCTGCAGATGCCTTTGCTTCTCCTCCTCCAAGTCAAGATGCCATAAAAGGTCCTAAACTCTTCCTAAAGAGGGGATCTAACTAATGTCTAGAAATACATGAGGGCTGGGCATCAAGAAGGCAGGGACAAACTCTTCACCTGTGCCTTGTGATAGGACCAGGGGCAATGGATTCAAGCTGGAGTACAGGAAGTTCCACCTCAACATGAGGAGGAACTTCTTTACTGTAAGGGTCACAGAGCACTGGAAAGGGCTCCCCAGAGAGGTTGTGGAGTCTCCTTCTTTGGAGATTTTAAAAACCTTTCTGGTTGCCCTACTTCTGTCCTACTCTGGCAGCGGGGTTGGACTCGATGAACTTCAAAGGTCCCTTCCAATGCCTAACATTCTGTGATTCTGTAAAACTTTAGGACCTGTTCTGTCTTATACAGGGCTGCCAAATAAAAACCCCCTGGGGCAGCTACAGACCTCAGGACACAATTCAAACAAGAACCAAACTGGATGTGCATCTCTTCAAGAAACAAAGAAAACCCCAATATATCCCTCATTTGACAAACAACTGGTCTGTCTTGTGGTTGTTTTGTGATCATAATGGAAGCTGCTTCTATATAGAAAGGAAGGGAGAAATTTTAGGACAAACTCAAAATTCTAATTTCTGCTGCAATTTCAGGAGTGTCGTGTCAGGTTTTTGCAGTCGCTATCTCAGCAGTTGTTAATATTACATTCTTTTCCTTGTGAAATCTCAGGAATGGCTTTATCTTATGTTTTCTGTAAAGAAAAATAGCTGTTCCTTAATTTGCTTCACCACCACCAGCAAAACAATAGTTAATTACAGAAAGGAAATGGGGAGGAGCCCAAGCTGCACAGAGGATCCAGGAAGCATGGAGCACCATCCACCCTTAATGTGCAATAGAAATGCAGGTAAAGTGCAAACTGAGCTACAAAAAATGAGCACTAGCAGCACCTGGAGCAGGCAGCTCATAAAACCCATACAGCCCTGACTGCTGTGTGGAGAAACAGGAGTGTGGAATAAAGCACATCATGCAGCTACTAGAATGTCACCGTCACACTGCTCAAAATCTTGGGCAAAATCTGTTTCTTGCTGATAACATTGTGGATAAAATTAGCTAATAGCTTTAGAAAGGGAAAGCAGAGACTTGTTTCTTTTCTCTCTGCTAATCATTTAAAAGGAAAAATAAAATAAAGCGTTGATCAGTGCCAACTCTCTTATCTTTCTCCATTCAAGAGATAGCACAATGAGTTTCAGTGAGATTGTTTCCAAAAAGTCCCTCAAAAGTGCATTTAAAGTTGAACTGATTATGCAGATCCTCAGTTCACATAGGCAAGCAAGGTCCCAGGGACTTCACAGACCTGGCAGCTTTGGTTTATCCTGGCTAAGAATTTTTTATCCCCAGTATGGCAGGTTAGCAAGCAAAAGTGATTCACGTGGGGTTCTCCTCACCTAAAAAGTACAACACAGAAATCTCCAGGGGAGCTTGTTCTTGATCTTGACAGATCACTTTTCTCTACAACAGAGGGGGCACAAGTCTCCAAGGAACCCTTTAATCTGAGTCATTTTGGATTTGAACTCCACTGACTACGCAGGTCACAAGGTGTGCACAATGATAGTGCTGGTTTGGGTCAGCTCAGCATTGAACTTCTGAGGCGACTATCCTGATTTTCCCCACTTACCTCATTTTGGTTCACATCATAGGGCACTGCTGGAGCACACGAACTGGATCCTTTTCAGATGAAACTAAGATGGAAGGTGTGAATGTAGATCTGATGTGATGCACTCCATCCCCACATCTAAATCACTCCCTCCAAGACATGTATAGTATGAAAGTCAAGTTTCAGACTACAGCTCTATATCAGCAAGTCCATGCTGATTGTTAAATGTAGAGAACAGCCTTCTGGTAGCTCCTGCAGCTGTAGCTACTTGCATTTAATTAAATTAACTCCACTCTGAGTTGTTTTGTATAAATAACATGGTGACAACCTGAGAATTCAAGTGTTGAAGGAACACTGTTCTTGGATCATTTTCAGGGTAACATTTTTTGCTTGTTTTCTGGCAGGAAAGAGTCCATATCAAGCCCTGGTGGCTGGTGGAAGGCTCCGTTCTGAGGAACCTGTAGTGACTCATAAAACCAGGAGCAGAGAAAACTCACATCTTTCAGCCTCTTCTCAAGATACATGTCTTCTATGACTGGCAAATCAGATGGGATGACAATATAAGGACCTCTCCATGCTTCAGTAGTCTGAACCCCAGAAGGGATGAGGCCAGCCTGGACATCTCTGATGGGAGAAAACCAGTGACTAATCCCTCAAATTTATGGGCTGTGATCCTGAGCACATTTTTGCTACCAGGAATTTTACCAGTGTGGGATTCATCTGACCGGATGTTGGCATCTATGCTGCAGGATCTGCAGTCGGTGTGCTTGTACGGTCACCAGAAAGAAACCTGCATATATAAGGTGCAACTTCTTTCATGCTAAAGCCCATGTCTGAAGCGTGTGAGGAGGATAATTCTGAGCAATAGTGTCTTCTGTCCATTGGCTATGCAGGGAGACAGAGAGGTCCAGCTCTGAAAGAAATGTGTGCTTTGCAGACATTGAGAGTTAGGTGGGATGAATGCAATCACCTATGCCTATGACAGGTTTCTGATAACTCCCTAACAATAAATATGGGTCAAAAATTAATATATCCTCAGCCTGCAGGGATCAGCTCTCCAAGGTCTCCAGGAGAGTGGAGTGATCATTTCTGCACATACACAGTTAAAGTCACTGCTTCCAACATCTGGGTCACAACACAGGGATACTGTCCTGCTACACACAAGTGACACAGACTGAATGTTTTTCTGCCCTCAAGTAAGAAAGCAAACACCTGTCAATGTTGCTGGACTAATTACCACTGTGTATAGATGCTATACCACAGATTATCTGTGTAATAGAGACACATGACTTACATATAGCCATTACTCAGGTCAAGAATAGGGGAAAGCAGATAAAGAGCCCTTCATTTAACTGCCCTGAACTCGAGACACATGGTAATCATGCTCCCCCATCTCCATTCTCAAGAGCACAAGCAAGATTCATTATTCTACCTTAAAAATAAAACCACACTGCAATGGAAATGTACGTCCTTTATTAACAACTTTTCAAAATAAATCTGAAGAAAAAAAGTCTTTGGTGACACTATCTATAAAAACAACCTATCTTAGATGGTAAACCTATGATGTTATACAGGTTAATGAAGTAAACCAAATTATATGGCTTTTTAATTTCTCATTCTCTCTTTTTCTCTCTCACTCACACACTTGCTTTAGATTTAATTGCACCATGTTGTCAATAATTAAACAAAGAGGGAGAAACACTTTAAAAAAGATGTGGCAGCACTATGAAAACATTGGTAATGCATTAGAAAATTTTTCTCAAAAATGTACATTTTATACAAAATAAGACCATATTTTTTGTTTGCTTTTTTTTGCTTTACATTTGCCCGCCTAAGAATTCCCATTTCAGGTTTCCATTCTCATCATCCAAACACTGTACATATTTTCTGTCAAAATAAATATACAGGATTATGTACAAGGTCGCAAGGCCTACTGGATCATCACTAATCCACTGTGAAATAGTCACTGAAAAGATAATGAAAGTGGGAGGGAGTATCCCAAAGTATCTGATGAGTCCCATAACCCCCTCTAATTTAAGTCTCCCTAACTTAACTCCAACTTAAAAAATGTGAGTGAAGATGGTTAAAACAGTGGTATAAAGGCCAGCTTGACTTAGTTTTAAACAAGGGTGAGATGTACAAAATTTTGGAAGATGCAGTTTTATTTCCAGCAGACACTGGTTAAGACCCTGTGTGAGGCAGGTCCCTTCTTGGAAGACCCCAGGCCCATCCATCTGAAATTCCACTAAATCCCAGGGAAATGACTTTATCAGGCTGATGCATTTGAAGGCCACATTTCTGTGACAGACTGCAGAGCCAGCCTGGGGAAAAAAAAAAAAAGAAAAGAGCAGACCCACTCCTTGCTCTAAGAAGATGTTTAACTGGAGGAATTAGTAAAACGGTTGTCATCAGTACAGATGTCATGACAAACACTGAGTACACTTTTAGTTTCCATAGGGGAGGAGAAAGAGGAGGATGCTGGATTTTACACTGGAACTTAAGTTATTTTAAAAACCCCTGGTCTACTTCTAGCTGTTTCATTGATTCAGTCTCAAATGATGACTTCCATTCTTGAAATGACATTTTTTGGTAAATGAGCTATTTTAAAAGGCGCTCATTGGTGAAAGATTATTTGTCAAAGTTATCTCAAAAAAGAAACTGCCATTTGAAATTGATCAAATCCATGACGTTTTCCAATGGAAAAGATCAAAGCACTCGATAGCCATGCATCAGCACACCAGTGTGTTCACTATGGAATTGTTACAAAGCTTAAACATTCCCATCTAGGAAAAGCTACAGTAATAATTAAGATTTTTTCACAAAATAGAAAGAGGGCAAATAAAATCTTGTACATGCCCAAGGGACTGCAAGGAGAGCCAGGCACTTTCTATCTTGGAAGTTTGCCCCTATTTTTGTGTCGTGTTTTTCTCATTATGAAACCCTCCTCCAGCAATAGATCTCATTCAAATTATAACTGGGAAGGGTTTATCTCTCACTCTCCCTTTTTCCCCCTTTAATAAATTCAATTAAAAATTCATCAGTTCTCCTAAACTCTAATCCCTACTTTTACTCTGTTTTAATGGCATGGATCTATTCACATTCATCCATCCATCTCACCCCTGATTAAATTAAGGTCAGTAACCTTTATGAAAGGCCACATGCGTAACACTCAGTCAAGTCATCAGGCATTCAAGTACCTGTAAAATAAAGGCTAACATAGCCTGCTGTTAATGAAAAATAATAATAAAAAAAAACTACAAAAGGAGCAACAAGGATTGAACCTTGTTTCAGCACCATCTGAATTAAGGGGAGGAGGGTTAAAAAAAAAGAATAGAGAACCATTAACTTGCACACAGGACATGACAAAAGGTTGATTTCATTCACTAAGAAAAAACCACAGCTGTACCTGACACAGATACACACAGGAGGCTCGGAAGCGTGCCTACTGTCCTTGGGAGCGTTGGCTGACAACGTCCGCATTGAGCACAACACACTGAATCTTTCAGCTGGATCTGTGTCCAGCTCCTCTCCTGGGTCCCCGAGCCGTGGACATGGAGACCAACGGCCGTTCTCAAGACTGGCCGAGAGGTACATTCTTTCCTAGAGAGACGGCCATGCCCGGGTAACGTGCTGCAAAGATAAAAGCTCCTACCTATCTGCATCCCTTCAGGAGCTAAGCCTTTCATTGTTACTTGTTTAATTAGCGATCTGTAAACAGAATGGGGTTGAAATCACATTAAGACTGAGCTTTAGTACAGTCTCTTTCAGCCACCCCAAAAAGTGACAGTCATAGAATGTCAAACATCTTAAAAAGCTTGGCCTGACTTGCTGCACTCCAAAATGGTTAGCTACTCCCTCTTTTACTAAAACTCCAACCCACATGTCCTAAAATGGCATTAACTAAAACCCAAGCAGAGTTGTAATTCTTGCTTTTGTAGGGTCCTCTCTTTCCCTCACCCTCTCCCTGGCCCTTCTTGCTGACTACTGACCATTAACTGCTTCCCAGAGCTGCACATGCTCCTGTGGACACATCTGCATGCCTGCCTGAAAACTGGGACACAAGCAAAGTGTGAGTCCTGCAACCCTCAAACTGTGTTTGACACACTCTCTAAAAGCTCAGAATAAGGAGGTCTATTCCAGTCCCTGAAAGAACTGCTTGATCTCCAAGACAAAAAAGCATCATGGGAACCACTAAGCCATACATTCTGGAATAACAAACCAGAAGACTTCACTTTCCCCTGCAGATCAGCAAGTGCAGACCTGAGAGCACAGGGAAGTAAGGTTCAGATTTATATGGGATGTGAGGATCTGAGTTAGCAGCTCACCCTACAAAAGACAGGAGCATATCCTGCTCCCTCTCCTTGTCTGGTGCTGCTACCTACTCTTGCCATTTTGCACATCTCTCCATATGTAGACTTAACTCTCTGAAGTGGCATTAAAAACAGCCAGTAAATAAACAGACCATTATTCCGTTATTTTAGATTGTTGAACAGGCTCACGGCAGCATCTGGTGGGCACCAGCATGGCAGAAGGTGTCAGGAGAGACTGTGTGGCCAGCGGTTAGGAGAAAAACAGGACTGGGTGGAAAAGTGACATCTCTTCCTTTCAGCAGCGTTAAGTCACTAGCTGCAGTATCACACGTTTTGGCAGATTCCTTTAAAGATTTGGTTCACATTGACAGGGGCATGACAGAACAAGGGGTAATGGCTTTAAACTGAAAGAGGGCAGATAAAATGTTCAAGGCCAGGCTGGGGGGACTTTGAGCAACCTGGTCTAGTGGGAGGGGGCATGGAACCTGCCATGGCAGGGGGTTTGGAACTAGATGACCTTTAAGATACCTTCCAACCCAAACCATTCTATGATGCTAACACAAAATGCCAGAAACCTGATGTTCCTGCACTAACTCACTGTGCTCTGTTCAAATATTGCAATACATATGCAAAGCAAAGCATTCTTTGCAAGTCTTTAAGTGGCAGGTTGCATACATTTAGCAATATGTACTTTGCACTTTTAAAGCAACTTTCTGTTTAGGGATTCTGATCTTAGCAGTAATAGAAACTACTTAGGCTTCACAGCATTCCCTCTGCAGTAAAGTAACTATTACTTTCAAAATGAGGAAAGTGAGGCATGCCTCATTTATGGGAGTTGCTTAAAGCTGCATAATAAATAGTGCCTGAGCCAGAGCTGAACCGTTGGTAATTATGGTCAACCCTTCCTCGCACTCCAGCTGCTCTTCACCCCTGCTACTGGACCACCTGTTTACAAAGGAATGAGGTATAGAAAGGCCTGCTGGTCTTCTGGGCATTGGCACTAAACCCTCTTGCTGTGACTTTACCAGAGTTCTTGGGGATGACGATTGTTAGAGCCCCCAAATGCACCTCATCAAAACGTGAGAGTTCAAAACATTTTTAAAGTGCTTATTTTCTTAGCAAATCAGAAGGGCATACTTCTGACCCAAGTCACTGTTTTTGTTTTCATTCATGTAAAGAAACATAGAAATAAGCAAAGCACTACAGAGAAACAAACAACTGGAATATATCAATTTAAAAATACTTTCATTTGAAAATGTTAAGACCATTTTGGAGCATAAGCAATGACATTATTTCAGGGGCAGGTTTTTTGACTGAGTTACCCTGTCCCAAATATGCCTGGGAGCACCTGCTGCTCTGAAACCAGTGTCTGCCCACACACTTCACTTCAAATGTCAGACTTCTAGGAGGGAATTTCCCCAACTATTTGCACAAGAAAAGGGAAAAGGGAAAGGGAGGGAAAGGAAAAGAAGGGGAAAGGAAAGGGGAAAGGAGTAAAGAAAAGGAAGGGGAAGGTGGGAGGGGGAAGGGAAGGGAAGGGAAGGGAAGGGAAGGGAAGGGAAGGGAAGGGAAGGGAAGGGAAGGGAAGGGAAGGGA